>CM041809.1:35608781-35613781 GCA_023376895.1 Aspiorhynchus laticeps
AAAGTGGCCTCTAATTGAATTGCGGTGGATTGCGGAGCGTCTGTCAGGATGGCATTAGAGCAGATGCGAGTGAGTCACGATACGAATCTCCAGCCGGGAAACCGAAGGACAATCGCAGGTGTGTCTCTCACTGAAACATGACTGCTTCAGGTCCAGCTAACACATGTGTTCTGAGTGAAGGAGAAGCACTGCTTCAGGTCCAGATAACACATGTGTTCTGAGTGAAGGAGAAGCACTGCTTCAGGTCCAGATAACACATGTGTTCTGAGTGAAGGAGAAGCGCTGCTTCAGGTCCAGATAACACATGTGTTCTGAGTGAAGGAGAAGCGCTGCTTCAGGTCCAGATAACACATGTGTTCTGAGTGAAGGAGAAGCACTGCTTCAGGTCCAGATAACACATGTGTTCTGAGTGAAGGAGAAGCACTGCTTCAGGTCCAGATAACACATGTGTTCTGAGTGAAGGAGAAGCGCTGCTTCGGTTAGCAGCTGTAGATGGAGCTCTATGATGAAACACGGACGGAATCCAGTCATAAAAACTGAATTTACAGTTTAATGTCGCAGAGTTTGTCAACGTTTGGATGAATTAATCAAAAGTAGGTCACTTAAATCAAATGGTGATCTGGACTAGTATCTGATGTGAATCTGAATCCTGCATGTGTCTCTGTGTGAATGGAGCAGGGTTTTGTTTACTACATACACAGAGCGCGTGATTTCAGCGTCTGACGTCTCAATGAAGACATAAATACATCAACAATATCTCCAAAACTGATCAAAACCAGCATTTTACCATTTCATTTGAGTAAAACTAGTCATCTGATAACCAGTAAAATTTAAATACACAACACAGTATTTCTGAGGGGGGGGGGGGCATTTCATAAGCTACTGTAAGAATAAATAATAATTGTTTGTATGCATTTAAGTAATTAGACGTGCTAAAACACAGAATTTGGTAACAATAAAACATAAGGTGAAGAAAAAATAAAACATTTCATGCGAGCCCTAAACATGTCATTTTTGTTACACTTTTAATAAATTAATGTTAAATTGTATAAGTTTCATGATTTTAATTAATTAGACATGATTTTTGATTAATACAATTTAATTTGACCATTAAAAAGGAGTCCAGAAAAATTTAAACGGAAAAAAGCAGAATTTAGAAAAAAATAAAACAGAATTTGGGAAAAAAATAAAAGGGAATTTGGGAAAAAAATAAAAGGGAATTTGGGAAAAAAATCAACGTAATTTGGGAAAAAAATAAAAGGGAATTTGGGAAAAAAATCAACGTAATTTGGGAAAAAAATAAAAGGGAATTTGGGAAAAAAATCTACGGAATTTGGGAAAAAAATAAAAGGGAATTTGGGAAAAAAATAAAAGGGAATTTGGGAAAAAAATCAACGTAATTTGGGAAAAAAATAAAAGGGAATTTGGGAAAAAAATAAAAGGGAATTTGGGAAAAAAATAAAAGGGAATTTGGGAAAAAAATCAACGGAATTTGGGAAAAAAATAAAAGGGAATTTGGGAAAAAAATCTACGGAATTTGGGAAAAAAATAAAAGGGAATTTGGGAAAAAAATAAAGGGGAATTTGGGAAAAAATAAAAGGGAATTTGGGAAAAAATAAAAGGGAATTTGGGGGAAAAAATAAAAGGGAATTTGGGAAAAAATAAAACGAAATTTGGGAAAAAATGAAAGGGATTTCATAGAGCCCTATGTAGAGTAACTGAACTCGGATCTCTCCAGAATCTGAATCACAGGCGTCACAGAATAAACGCCGCTGTTTGAGACAAAGACCTGACATTAAGCCGGAGATGATAATGTTCTCGCGGGACTGACGCTGGTTTCAGCCTCCGCACCGATGAGATGCGTCCGGTGACCTTTCCGCTGTTTTCTTCAGTCTGTCAGAGACTCGTTTACTGAAGAGAAACACACAAAGGACAGCTTCTCCTGAAGGTCACCTGAGGAGGAATTCTTCCCAGCAGGAATGCGTTTATCTCATTTCCCTTCCAATAAAGACAATGAGCTTATCTTCGGAGGAGCTGCTCTTTTACGCCGGATCGATGGCTGGAGGCCGGGACGCTCTTATTGGATTTGCTGGAGCTCGGATGACGTGAAGCTGATCTGATGATGATCCTGAGACCAGTGTTTCAGAGGAGTCCGACGCTCCAAACGCTTCACAATCACTGTTTCCAAACAGGTTTCCTGAACCTCAGTCTTCAGGACAAAACAGTACTGAAGAAGATACGGATACAGGCTGAAAACATCACTCAGTGTAGCGTGAGAGGAGCACAGTCTTTATAACACAGCAAACATGTCTGAAGCGTTTAAAACTGAGAGAAAGACACTAAACTCATTAGAAGCAGCGACAGAGAGACGGTTTAGTGCTGCATCTCATGAAGAGTTACTGTATGATGATTGAAATCATGAAACGGCTTTAAACAATTAGTGAATAACCTGCAGAACGTTATGTTTCTAATACAGTATTCTGACAGCGATGACGAGCTCGTTAGCCAGGGTTCAAATCCAAAGTGCGAGGAAAATCATCGCTGGGACAATGCAATACGTGCGATAAACATCTTTCTATATTCATAATGAGAATTATTTATAAATCTGCTGTTGTCAACAAAAAACAAGCACTGAGGTCTTCTGCAGGTTTCCACCACAATAAAAGCTCCAACATTCATAAATGTTAGTATTGTAATTTTACTGTTGTTCAGTATTAATAATGATAATAATAATTACAACAGCTCTATTAATACATGTATTATAACATTCACATAGTGTTCAAATCTGTAATATTTTCTGTTTTAAAAGAAGTCTCTTCTCTAAGGCATTTATTTGTGCAGTAAAAAATACAAAAACAGTAATGTGAAATATTATTACAATTTTAAATAACTGTATTTTCAGCATCATTACTCCAGTGTCACATGATCTTCAAAAATCATGCTAATATGCTGATTTATGATCAAAGTGTTCAGTTTTCCTTTTTTGTCTTCAGCCAATCACATGCCTGATTCAAGAAGGTGTCTCAAAAATGACCAATAAAAATATTTATATTTCACTCACTTTAATTTTAATAAGTGCTGTTAAACGATTAATCACATCCAAAATAAAAGTTTTGTTTACATAATATATGTGTGTGTACTGTGTATATGTATTATGTATATTTAAATACAAACACATGCATGTATATATTTCAGAAAAACTTTGTTTATATATTAAATATATTTATATATAATATAAATGTATATGCATGTAAATATTTTCTAAATATATACTGTATGTGTGTGTATTTATATATACATAATAAATAAACACTACACATATATTATGTAAACAAAACTTTTATTTTGGATGCGATTAATCGCGATTAATCGTTTAACAGCACTAATTTTAAGTTAAATCATGCTTTGTTGATATAATGTCTGCTAGAATGTTAAAAAAGGTATTTTTAAAATGTTTTGTAATGTTATTTTTCTGCAAAAAGCAAGACAAAACCATAAAAAGCACATTTTTGCTATTTAATTTATGCAATGGTGAAAAAAAATTGCAAAATAGATGAAAAAAATAAATAAAAATGAAAAACCATGTTTGGTATTTAGCCTCAGTTTCGGCCACGAATTTTCATTTCGGTGCATCTCTAGAAACAGAGTCAAGAGACAGTGCTTTATACAGTACAGATGGTTAATGCTGTTCATCTGTAAAGCAGCTCTGTTATAGTGTTATACTGCTGTGATGTTAACAGGTGCAGAGCAGTTCAGCAGATACTCGGGATACTCGGACAGCTTCCGCTGGGATGGAGACCGTGATGACCAGACACCGAGGTGCGGCTCAGTACAGCTCTGAGTGTTTGTGTCTCTGACGCTGATGCTGTGTTTGTGTCTCAGACGCTGATGCTGTGTTTGTGTCTCAGACGCTGATGCTGTGTTTGTGTCTCTGACGCTGATGCTGTGTTTGTGTCTCTGACGCTGATGCTGTGTTTGTGTCTCTCAGACGCTGATGCTGTGTTTGTGTCTCTCAGACGCTGATGCTGTGTTTGTGTCTCAGATGCTGATGCTGTGTTTGTGTCTCTCAGACGCTGATGCTGTGTTTGTGTCTCAGACGCTGATGCTGTGTTTGTGTCTCTCAGACGCTGATGCTGTGTTTGTGTCTCTCAGACGCTGATGCTGTGTTTGTGTCTCAGATGCTGATGCTGTGTTTGTGTCTCTCAGACGCTGATGCTGTGTTTGTGTCTCTCAGACGCTGATGCTGTGTTTGTTTCTCAGACGCTGATGCTGTGTTTGTGTCTCTCAGACGCTGATGCTGTGTTTGTGTCTCTCAGACGCTGATGCTGTGTTTGTTTCTCAGACGCCGATGCTGTGTTTGTGTCTCTCAGACGCTGATGCTGTGTTTGTGTCTCAGACGCTGATGCTGTGTTTGTGTCTCAGACGCTGATGCTGTGTTTGTGTCTCAGACGCTGATGCTGTGTTTGTCTCTCAGACGCTGATGCTGTGTTTGTGTCTCTCGCTGTGTTTGTGTCTCTCAGACGCTGATGCTGTGTTTGTGTCTCTCGCTGTGTTTGTGTCTCTCAGACGCTGATGCTGTGTTTGTGTCACTCGCTGTGTTTGTGTCTCTCAGACGCTGATGCTGTGTTTGTGTCACTCGCTGTGTTTGTGTCTCTCAGACGCTGATGCTGTGTTTGTGTCTCTCGCTGTGTTTGTGTCTCAGACGCTGATGCTGTGTTTGTGTCTCAGACGCTGATGCTGTGTTTGTGTCTCTCAGACGCTGATGCTGTGTTTGTGTCTCTCAGACGCTGATGCTGTGTTTGTGTCTCTCAGACGCTGATGCTGTGTTTGTGTCTCTCAGACGCTGATGCTGTGTTTGTGTCTCTCGCTGTGTTTGTGTCTCTCAGACGCTGATGCTGTGTTTGTGTCTCTCGCTGTGTTTGTGTCTCTCAGACGCTGATGCTGTGTTTGTGTCTCTCAGACGCTGATGCTGTGTTTGTGTCTCTCAGACGCTGATGCTG
>CM041809.1:35616281-35618781 GCA_023376895.1 Aspiorhynchus laticeps
GCTAATCAAAATTAAAAGGATTATGTAAATAATTCAAGAATTATGAAATATGCACGGCTTCGTCTTCACAGAGACTCAGAGATTTATAAATATTCATAAATAGAGACGTATTACAATCTGGATTATTAGTGAATGTTTATTAATCTGATGATGATCAGATGAACACTAACGAGCTCTTGCTGTGTGACATCACTATATATATATATATATATCACTATATAGCAACGATATGAACATGTCTTATCACGATTTTGTTCAAATGTGCTGGAAATGTTCATAAAGTACTGATTGTTTCACCAAGTTTTATATTTAAAATCAACAAATTAAGTGACTTTTTGTTTGCATAAACACTAAAACAATAAAATTACTAATGATGTTCGGATTTTAAATGACAACAGTTTATCTAATAACGTACGAAATGTTCAAATAAAACTTTGAAAAGGTTTCATAAAATGGTAAATCTCACATTTCAGCCTTTAAACAAAAAAAAGTGTGGTCAAAATGATAATTAATAAATGATTATAGGTGACCCTGGAGCACAAAACCAGTCATAAGGGTCAATTTTGTGAAATTGAGATTAATGCATCATCTGAAAGCTGAATAAATAGCTTTCCATTGATGTATGGTTTGTTATGATAGGATGATATTTGAAAATCTGGAATCTGAGGGTGCAAAAAAATCTAAATATTGAGAAAATCATCTTTAAAGTTGTTCAAATGAAGTTCTTAGCAATGCATATTACTAATCAAAAATTAAGTTTTGATATATTTACGGTACAAAATATCTTCATGGAACATGATCTTAATATCCTAATGATTTTTGGCATAAAAGAAAAATGTATAATTTTGACTCATACAATGTATTGTTGGCTATTGCTACAAATATACCTGTGTTACTTATGACTGCTTTTGTGCTGCAGGGTCATTTATGTTTATATCTGCTCCATGAATAATTCTAGATATCTGAATTGTTTAAATGTGTATAATCCACATAAGCTTGTCCTTCATCATCCGGTCAGAATCTACAGCAGGACACAGATCCGGTCAGTGTTTAGTCCAGACAGAAGCTGAATGTGATGTGAGTCTCTGACAGCAGGTGGCGCTGATGGAGCAGCAGAAACACAGCTGTTTGTGATTAAAACCACTTTATTAGGGATTACATGAAGCCAAAATGCATTGAATCTTTTCTGAAGACATAACCTTCAGAATATTACTCACAATATTAATTAATTTGTATAATTCTCTTAGCACTCCTTTAAAACCTCTCAGCTTTCTGCTGTGTTTTCACACAAAATGAACTTAAAACTGAGTGTTTATTTATCCTGAGTTGTTCAAATCACGGTAATCGAATACGGTTTTAATGATATTTAAAATATTAATACTAACCGTGGGGGATTTTATCATGGTTTATGGTAATTCCATCCGTAAACTGTATGAACTACACTGTATTTAACTGGATTGTGGATAAACATAACACAGATAAATTACAGATACAGCGTTAATGAAGTTAATAAGTGAAGTGTGTGTGAACAGAAGAGGAGTGACACCGGATTGAACCGCAGTGTGTTTGTTTCTGGTTTATCATCTGCTTTATTTCCACACGCGTCCGTCACTCTGTCTTTCTCTGGCTCGGAGTTCAAAGCAGCAGATGTGGGTTTTGGTCATTGATGATGTTAAAGATGAGTTTAATTAAATCTGCACACATCACGAGAGAAAGGGTTCACTACTGAGCACGACAGCACCGGAACAGGCATTGTGGGTAATATAGACGTGATGTCAGGCTAAACAAGCTGTCAGTGTGTGACAGAAGAGGCTCACGGCGCTGCTCCATGATGGGCCTCACGGTGCAGCTCTGCCATCAGGCCCTCTGTCCATCAGCAGCAGCTCCAGGCTCTTGAGCCGCAGCGTGCCGCTCGTTACTGAGCTGTCAGACTTAACGACCCGCCGGGAGGCCACGTTTCTGCACAATACAGGATTCAGAGAAGGGGACTGTGCAGATCTTTCCTCATGTAACCTGAGAAAACAAAACACTGCAGTACAGTGATGGTAAAACCATGATATGCAAATGATTACCATGCAGCAGTGTTGTTGGTAACGCATTACAAGTAACTCGAGTTACGCAATCAGATTACATTTTTCAAGTAACTAGTAAAGTAAAGCATCATTTTTAAATTTTCAGTGATGTAACACATTATTTCCCATAAAAAGTAACTAATGCAATCAGTTACTTTTTTAGGGAGTAACGCAATATTGTAACACATTACTTTTGAAAGTAACGTTCCCCAACACTGTTTGCATGCAATCAAGATACTTAAATGAATACCAAAGAAAGTGCATGTTATACGGTATTATCACGGTCAAACGCAAATAATGTAATTTTATAAAATAATGTAAGTAATGTGTTACAATATTGCGTTACTCCCTAAAAAAGTAACTGATTGCATTAGTTACTTTTTATGGGAAATAATGTGTTACATCACTGAAATTAAAAAATGATGCTT
>CM041809.1:35626281-35643781 GCA_023376895.1 Aspiorhynchus laticeps
CGGCTCATCAGCGCACACATTAAAACACCAGAGATGTCTGTATTCTCTCACCAGAGCTGTGATTTTACTCTGAGCATCTACAGCCGCTCGCAGCTTCTCCATCTTCTCTGCGTCCTGGAATGAAGAGCTGAGATTAACGCTAGATATTCTGTGTTTATGCCAGAACGTAAAGGAGAGACGGAAATACCTGAGCGGATGTTCCTCCGTCCGTCATGGCCTTGACGAAGGCCAGCGCCTCAGGAGTGCTGGAGCGGATGTTGTCCACACGTCCCTGCCGGAAGCGGCGGAGAGAAGCGCTCTCGTAGGTGGACACAAGTCTTCTGTGACACCTGCGGAAACAGCGAGCGACGTCGAGTCCGGCTCTGAGAAGGAGAAATCGGTCGTCGCTGCTCACCTGTAGAAGGCCAGCTGTAGAGCCAGCTGTATGAAGCCGTCTGGACTCATCTTCTGCTGCTTGATGAACTCCTTCCCATAAACCGCAAACGTGAAAACATTCATGTCGAGATTCCTCACGAGTCTGGAGAGAGAAGAGCATTCAGAGCACCACGGGTCAAGCCTTCTGACAAAACGAGAAACTGAAAAAATCTGTTGATAATCAACTACACTATAATGCAGACCTTGAGCCAAAAACTCATCACCAAACACCAATGACTTGTACATACACTATATAGACAAAAGTATTGGCACCCCTTCTTTAGAACAGAAAAATGCACTTCCAAATCTGTGGCAACAACGTTGGGAACATAATTCATGTATTTAAAAATTGTATTTCATCTCTGTTGCAACAGTTTTGTAAGTGTCTAAAATAACTGAACCCATATGTACAAGTCATTGGTGTTTGGTGATGAGTTTTTGGCTCAAGGTCTGCATTTACAGTCACACCAGAGGTGTTAAACTGGGATTAGGACTTGGTTTTATGCAGACCAGTCAAGTTCTTCCATACTGACTCAATCAATCATTTTCTTTTTGAACCTTGTCTTATACACAGAGACATTGTCATGTTAGAATAGAAAAGAGTCCAAACTGTTGCTATAATATTAGAAGCACACAATTTCCTAAAATATCATTATATGCTTTAACATTAAGATTTGTACTCATAGAAATTACTAAAGTAGTCAAACCTGTTCATTAGAAGGGGGTGCCAATACTTTTGCCAATATAGTGTATTACTAGATAACCACTGGAAGAGTTTGATTCACCTGTGCAGGTGATCCGCAGCGGACGCCAGCGCGCCTCGAATCCGAGGGGAACATTTCCACAGTAATCTGCGCGGATGAGGAAGATCAGACACACACCGTCCGGAGCTCTGCTTACAGGAGCGTCTGCAGCGAAGAGACCTTCAGTTATTATAGCATCATTTCACATTCATCCAGAGCTTCAGAAAGTAACTTCAGCCATTAGTTAGCAGAAGAGCTCAGTTGTGCGATCAGCTGGCTGGTCTGTGTTGATACGCACATGTTTTTCAGCAGATGTTCAGTGCACTGCACCAGAACGATTCCCTCGAACGGCGAGTGCTCACACACGACCCCACAAACACCGTCAGCGCCGATCACAAACTGAAACACAAGCACATCAGCAGTGCTCAGTCAGAGTGTGTCTGCAGTATAGAGGTGTAACGGTACTCGCATTCATACCGAACATGTTCGGTGTGGGTCTTGTGGGTCGGTATGCATGTGTACCCAACAAATCATTACATGTTTTTAGGAAATTACAGACAATAAATGCCATTTTGGTGCTCTTTGATGTGTCGTGAGTCGTGACAGATCACTGTATCCCTTCCTCTTTATTACTAGTTTTAACGTGAAATAAACATGAATGAACATCTCATGCCTCATGTAATCACTCAATCAGTGTTTCAGTCACAGAAAGATGTCATTAGAAATGCCCCATAGCATTTCATTTACCTCAGGCAAGTCATTAGTGCTACAGCTCGTTAGTTCGCTAGAGATATTAAATCTAGAGAACAGCATTTCATGAAATATTAGCCTAGACTATACACTCATTATATATTACTTTACCTGTTACTGATGTCTTAATTATTTAATATGTTATGAAACAACTTATGAAAGTCATGGTGTAAATTATATTTCAACAACAACTAGAAATTTTGTAATTTATAATTTAATTTAAAAACTGCATTATGTGCAATTTACACGTTTGCATTCAATTTTTTTAAGTTGAGTGTTGATTATTATATTTAAAAATAAATAGTAATTAAATTTAAGTTTGGGCTCTGTTGTTAATTGCAAACTAGATAATGTAGAAAGACTAGTTTAGAGCAGAAGGTGAGGTAGAGTTTTATCCCTAAGAAAATTTTAATTATCTTAAATTGAAAGAAAGCAGTTAGTTCAGTAAACCATTGTTTAATGTATAAAAAAGCAATTTTGTTTAGTTTTTCCTCCTGCTGTACTGAAACCATACCGAATCGTGACGTCAAAACCGAGGTACGTATGATTGTGTACCATTAGTGTGCCATTCCTGCTCTGAACAGACAAAAACAAGCAAAGGTCTCCCTGCTGAAGTTCCCAGAGTTAGTCTCCAGAACACATCTGAGCATCTGAACACGTTCAGGTATCGAGCGTCTGTGGGTTACCTGCAGGGGTTTGTCGTACCAGCGGTTCGCCCCGTTCTTATCGCGTCCTCCTCCGTGGAGCACCAGTGCAGCTCTGTTGGCGTCGCTGGGTTCGAGTCCCGCAGGATCGTCCAGACAGACGACGCACACGCAGCGCTCCATCAGCTCCACACTCTCTCTGTTCACCGGATCTGCTCCACAGATTGCTCAAAATGTGTTAAAATGCATCACACACGGGATCGTGGGAAAGAAATCTGGCACTGAGCAATGTTTAATCTCTCTAGCTATTAGCACCGTGTCCGTGTGGTGTTGTGTGGACCTTTGAGCAGCTGGTCTCTGGCTCGGGCCCAGTCCGTCCGGCCCTCGGCGGTCAGCAGACCCACGGCCGGCTGCTTCTGCTCAGCGCTCAGCGTCTGCTCATAGATCCTCTCCAGCTGAGTCTGAACATCTGCCTCCTTCAGTTCACAGCGTCCTTCCATCAGATTCAGCGCAAAGAACTGAGAACGTGAACCAGACCCGGGTCTTTAGTGAACAGACACACCGTGACAACATGCAGTGTTCGTATTGAGCTTTCAGTGAGAGAAGAACCAGCTCCATATACATGTGATATAACATTTACATTTATTCATTAACAGACACTTTTATCCAAAGCTACTGGAGGAATGAGGAATACAAGCGATTCATCTTAACCCATTTAATCCCAGCGCTCACAATAGTTTTCATTTATAAAGCTCTAAAAACATTACTTTCTGGTGTTTTAGTGACTTCATACAAATATGGAACTAATCAAGGGTCTCAATTAAATATGTGCAGATTGTCACATGACCAGAGCAGTTTATTTACTGTTTACACCTTGAGACACAAGAGGCTAGTAAAGTATGTTAACATAAAGATATGATAAAGATTTCTGGTACACATGATCTTTAAGGTGTCTAGTATTAATATATGCATTTGCATATATTTAGTTTTGTTGAGTGTGGTCATAAAGTGAGTAAACATGTTGATGGTCAGTGAACTTAAGTATACAATATAAATCAATTGCAGTTGTTTGTGAAAACTGCACTAAAATGTTGCAATGACAAAATATTGCACTAAATTAAAAATTCAAATGTTACAAAAAATGTACAATAATGATGTTGTAATACTCGTAGCATTAATATAAAAATGTTATGTTATATTTTACAAAAAAGTAATAGTTTTGAAATGCGTTGATGGTTGAATTTGTTTGTTCCTATCAATGTTGCATAAGGTTTTTTATGCATAATAGTAACCGTGATCAAACAGCTTAAAATAGCTGGGCTGAGATATATAATATTTGTATGACTGCAGAAATATGTTATTTCAGTACACATTATCCCACAATTTTTCGCACACTTTTCCCCCAAAAATAATTACTGATTATTTCAAAGGGTTACTTATGACACATCATTTGGATATTTTCATATCTGGGAAAAATTTGGGATTAAACGTGTTAATGAGGCAATAAACACAAGAAGTGCCACTAATGCGAAGTTTCAGAATAGTACAAGGAATAAGTAACAGCACATACTAATGAAGACATGATTATTATGATTGTTTATATTGGATCTGATCTTGTCCAGCAGCTAGCAGGGTTTGATTGTTTGTTCAGTGGTGTTTGTGCACAGCGGCCGGGTCTGAAACAGCGCCGGTGTCAGCGGCTCCCCGCGGCTCTGATTGGGTTATTGAGTTATCAGACCGGACCTCATTAGAGACGCTTCCCGAGCCATTTCCAGGTAAAGGCCCTCGAGCCGGCAGCGCTCCGCAGGAGAGAGAAGCGGTGAAGAGCGTCTGTCGATGGAGCCACAGGACCTGCAGTTAATTTAAGAGCCTCGATTCGACCCTAATTAGCTGGATCTGATTAAGATGACCGCAGATATTCTTCAGTGAGACGACTGTAATGTGTGGTTCTGTAGAATCAGGACTAAACGAGGCCTTTTCTCGACTCTCATGTATCACAGATCGATCATTTCACCAAACATGAACTCATGGTGTAACACAACAAAAACACACACCTGGTTTTTACAGGCAACAATGACGTGTCCCGCATCAGACGCGCTGTCCGCCGTGATGAGTGTGTCCTGCTCGAGTCCGGCCCGTCTGTAAGAACTGAACAGACGCTTGTACTGATCCATACACAGAGGAGAGTCGGCCTTCTGACCACGAGCCATGTCCAGCAGCAGAGTCTGCCTACAACACACACACACACACACACACACACACACACACACACACAGACACAGACGCACGCACACACAGACACACACCCCAACACACACACACACACACACACACGACACTCATGCACACACACCAACACACACACACACACACACACACACGCACACGCACACACACACACACACGCACACACACACACACACACACACACACACACACACACACCCCAACACACACACACACACACACACGACACTCATGCACACACACCAACACACACACACACACACGCACACACGCACACGCACACACACACACACACGCACACACACACACACACACACAGACACGCTCATGTGTTAAAGTCAAAGACTAAACTAGTTCAGCTGAATGAGATGAAGGATGCTGATTTACCCGTCCACCGCTGTCTTGTATTGAGAAACACTCAGGATGAGACGAGCAGCAAACCTGGACAAACACAGATTTAACCTCAGACAGAGATAGAGACATCTTACATACACCCTTCAATCTGACACTCGTTAGAAAACCTCAATCAAGACGAGCTGCAAACACTGGTCAGATCTTACAGAGCAAATCCGGCTCTGTGCTGTTTATGAAGTCAACACACAGCAAATAAGGTCTGTTTAGTGGAGGATGTTTCTTGAAGCACACACACACACACACACACACACATCTCATGTTGAGCACTCACATACTGAAGTGTGTATAGAGCCACTAATATTACTTTAAACTGACCACTGAGAGTGATTCTGCAGTCACGATCGTCCACTGTAGAGACGGAGGAGATGCTGCTGCATGATCTTCAGTGACGTCATGTATGCATGAATTAATTAGTGCTCTTAATTTACTCACAGCAGAGAGTCTTTGACGTCTCTGAAGGATTGTTTGGGGAACACCAGCGCAGGACTGCAGTTCACGGGAAGAGCCAGTCTGTTCTTCAGATACATGTCTTCCAGCCAGAAGTCAAACACCTGAGACAAACACAGCTCATCATTTCCTGAGCGCTAATTAAACTCGTTTGAGGCGTGACGCCACACTGTCTTTGCAAGACGGATAAAGACACAATGAAATATTATTTCACGAAACTGCCGTTATTTATCAAATGCTGCTGTCATATTAAAGCTGAGATGTTTCCTGGATCAATAGCCACAGATGAGTCGCTCGTTATTTTCTATCTGTTTTAATGAGGCTTTGATTAACTGCTCCGTTCCTGTGATAGCTCTGTAAGTGTGTTTGTACCCAGTTCTCTGTCTTTTCTCTTTTCTCCAGCAGCAGTTTTTGCAGTCTTTCTCCGACGCCTCCGTGTCTGCCGAACGTCTCCACGATGGCTTTGGTCTTCAGGAGCTGTGTTTCAGGAACCAGGTGTGTGACGGATCTCAGGTACGAGTCCAGTGTGTGCCGCAGGTCCGGCACAGGGAGCTTGAGCAGCATCTGGAGAAGAGAAGAAGAATCGGTGTTATTCATCACAGTCACATATACACAGAGAAGTAGAGATGATTCCTCAAACTGACTGTGTTCTGCCTCCGGTGGAGGAGCTTTAATGAGTCAGTAACTGTTGAGTCTCTGATGTTTTGTGTTATCAGCTCTCGCTTTAATAATTTATAGGAATAGCTTTAAGACAAATGGAGAGAAGACTTTCTGGTCAAAAATACAAAATGCAAATGGTGCACGGATATGGTTCAGAAACACGGTATCTCACGAAATATCATTCAGTTATATTAATAAAACCAGATTTTCTAGTTTTAGATTTACCTGATTTAAAATAGTAGAAAAGGTACATTTTTAGTATTGGCACCCCCTTCTAATGAACAGGTTTGACTACTTTAGTAATTTCTATGAGTACAAATCTTAATGTTAAAGCATATAATGATATTCTAGGAAATTGTGTGCTTCTAATATTATAGCAACAGTTTGGACTCTTTTCTATTCTAACATGACAATGTCTCTGTGTATAAGACAAGGTTCAAAAAGAAAATGATTGATTGAGTCAGTGTGGAAGAACTTGACTGGTCTGCATAAAACCAAGTCCTAATCCCAGTTTAACACCTCTGGTGTGACTGTAAATGCAGACCTTGAGACAAAAACACCAATGACTTGTACATATGGGTTCAGTCATTTTAGACACTTACAAAACTGTTGCAACAGAGATGAAATACAATTTTTAAATACATGAATTATGTTCCCATCGTTGTTGCCACAGATTTGGAAGTGCATCTGTTCTAAAGAAGGGGGTGCCAATACTTTTGTCTATAGTGTATGTACAAGTCATTGGTGTTTGGTGATGAGTTTTTGTCTCAAGGTCTGCATTTACAGTCACACCAGAGGTGTTAAACTGGGATTAGGACTTGGTTTTATGCAGACCAGTCAAGTTCTTCCACACTGACTCAATCAATCATTTTCTTTTTGAACCTTGTCTTATACACAGAGACATTGTCATGTTAGAATAGAAAAGAGTCCAAACTGTTGCTATAATATTAGAAGCACACAATTTCCTAGAATATCATTATATGCTTTAACATTAAGATTTGTACTCATAGAAATTACTAAAGTAGTCAAACCTGTTCATTAGAAGGGGTGCCAATACTTTTGTCAATATAGTGTCCAGCTGGAAACAGTCGTGATGTTATATCAACAGTATAGCGCATCTGTCTTTTTGGTAACAACAGTAATAATCATAGTAATATGTATTTGCTTACAGTGCCGTCGCTGTGGTCTTCGGCTGTTTCTCTCTTCATCTTCAGTTTCTCTGCAGCTTCTGATGTTTGATTCCTCAACAAAACATTACAGTCACAAACTTCTGAACTATATCAGGAATAACCAAATGCAATGTACACCGTCTGTCAGATCATATTTGGATTTATATTCCAGACAGCATTGATGGATGGAGCTGAACGCTTGCTCAGAGCTCATCAGAGCTGGGAGTAATTATTCACCCAATTTAATCTCCATTCATTTGAATTGATTGTTCAGTAAAATTGACTAAACAATATGAAAACAGACGCTAATGAAGTGTTTTTACAGTCGCTCCTGATGTTAGGATTAATTATTGAGCTACAGCCTTCAGCACACATGCAGATCTGATCAAAACATCCGATACATCACTTCATTTTCTCTTATTTTAAAAACATTATTAAATCTTAGACTCAACAATAGCAGCTACATTGACAGAACTACAGTATTTAATTTAATAAACTGTCAAAACTAGAGAAATTAATTCAAAATGTTCAAAAGTTGATCAGAATGATGTATAACTCACCTGTGTGATCGGTGTCTGTGTCTCCGGCGGCGCGTCAGCTGTCTGTCAGCCGCTCTGTGGCTCCGGTGCCCGGTCTCCGGTGTCCGTGACCCCGCCCCCGCTCCCGTGACTCCGCCCCCCGCGCTGACGCTCCTGCAGGTGTTTCCAGAGCTGCTGCTCTTTCTTCTGTTCCACAAGCTTATTATGCTATATGCTCTTTTTTTTTTACATACTTAGGTAAATACTGATTATTAAAGTTTATTTTCGTCATATGAAATGATGAACAGTGAATCGTTTAATATTTTTCGTTGTGGTGAAAAAGCTGATAATTAAGCTGCAAAGATGTCATTTTTATTTCAGAGCTGTTACTAAATAAACTGTCTTTACAATTTGCTTATATTTGTTCCCAACTGCTCCAGATTATATATTTCGTTTCCATGCAAAGTGATGAAACCCACACGAGACCTCGGCTGTCGATTAAAGATCCTTCTATTTAAATAGAATTTAAATAAATATAAAAAACGACAAAAGTTCATTCGTTGCCACATTTATTAGCAGTGATTGAGTCAGTAAAAAGGCACATGTATGGAAATATAACCATTGGTTTATTTGGGTTTTGTGCAGTTACATCTACTCACATCTACTAAACGAGAGAAAGCCGCTCAGAGACTAATGTTATATTTCTATCATAAATCATAAAAGACACGTCTCTGAGCGGACACAGTCATGAGTGACGGGATAAATATTCTGAACCGGTCTCTAGCTAAATGCACTCTGGTCCCGGCGAGTCCTCCTCCGAGAGAGACCGGGGTGTCTCCAAGAGCCCGTTCTCGTGCACGGTGGTGGTGCACAAGCCCTTTCTCCGGAGTCTGCGCTCCTGCATGCGGATGGAGTCGTAGAGGCCCTTGGGTTCTTCCTCCAGCAGCACGTTCCTCTCGGAGCAGGACTTCTTCATCTGCCACACGCAGCGGAGCAGCAGCAGCGCCGGCGCGTAAAGCACGTTCACCAGACCCATGCCCAGGTTCAGCTGAACGAAGCCCAGGTTGTGCACGATCTGCCCCGCGACTATAGGTCCCAAAGCGTAGGCGAGAGAGTACGAGATGTCCGCGATGGCAAAGACGCTGCCGTAGACGGACACGTGACGCACGTCCACCAGGAAGGCCAGCGTGGGCAGCAGCGCCGTGTCCACCAGCGCGATGCCGAAGCAGACGCCGCACAGCGGGAGCATCAGCTGCCCGGGGGTCCTGCAGGCGGGCACCGTGCAGGAGCTGGCTCCGATGATCACCATCCCGAGCGCGCCGTAGAACCACTGCAGCTCCGGGTACTTCGCGGCCAACCGGACGGTGACGTAAACCCCGAGCACGTGCGGGAAGAAGGCGGGCAGCCAGATCAGACCCATCTCCCACTTGGAGGCGTTCATCGTGCTCTCCATCCAGCTGGAGATGGTGGGCTCCAGGAACGCCAGCGGGATGTTGCAGACGGTCAGCGCGCCCGCCACCACGGCGATGTACGGGTCCGTCATGAGCCGGTGAATAGGCGTCCCGACCGGCATGTTCGCGCGCGTGCCGTTAGAGAACGGTTTGATCACGGTCAGGAGCAGAACGCCGTCCACCAGGCACACAGAGGCCAGAACTATGAACGGGACGCGTTTCCCTGCGAACTCGTAGAGGATTCCGCCGAACGGAGGCGCCACGAGGCTTCCGAACGAGATGAAAGCGAGCGCGACGCCCAGCGCGCGGCTCCGCTCCGCTTCCTCCGTGTATCTGTCCGCGATCATCGCGATCCCGGAGGTGTCCGCGAACGCCGAGCCCAGACCCTGCAGGCTGCGCGCCGCGAACAGCGTCCCGTAGTTCTCCGCGAACGCGAAGATGCAGGTGGAGACGAACATGATCAGCAGCCCGATCAGCAGCGGGATGTCGTACCCCACGCGGTCGATGAAGGTGCCGGTTAACGGGTTGACCATGAGCTGCAGGATGGCTTTGGAGGCGAACAGCACCCCGATCTGAATGTCCAGATTGTCTCGGTTCGCTCTGCTCACGGAGGAGTTGGCGTGAGCGCTCGCCGCCTGCGCTGTCTCCAAATCCGCGAGATAGTCGGGAATGATGGGAACGATCACCATGTAGAGCATGTTGTCCAGCAGGAGCGCGACGCAGACGATCACCAGAATGAGTTTTCTCTGCCGGTCGGGGTTTTGCATCGCGCTGCCGAGCTGTTTAGTTCTTTCGCCCATTTTGGACAGCTTTAGTGCGGCGGATTTCGCCAAACGGGCAGAGCCGTCAGACTCCATGACTTCACCTCAAGAGAGCTTCAGTGCTTCAGAGCGCAGTTTCATTCCTGTCCCGCGCAGCGACGCGTCTGGCTTTTACGCACGAGCTTCCCCGGTGTCCGGTGCGTCTGTCCGGTGACGCGCTGCTCTCCTCTCTCCGAGAGCACAGTCCTGAGCTCCTCTTTCTGCATCTACTCTTCTGCTGAGCTTCTTTACATCTACATTCCTGTTACGCGCTCTCTGGTGCGCGCGCAGTACATCAAGAGTCTCATAAACAATAAACCACAATCTGCACAAATCACAGATGTATCAATAAATCATTAATAAAGATCAGGTTAAATGCACTCGGAGTTCGGATCAGTTATCATTTCAAAACACACACAATAGAATATTTTGATTATTGCTATAGAGTTTGCTATTTTCATTCGAATGTATTTGTGTGAAGGTTAAATTATTCAGTTTTGGCGGCTTGAGGGACATTATTTAAACGACGAAAAAATATAATCATCGACTATTATTTAAATATTTGAATTCACAAAATAACGACAGCATAATAACGTGATATTATGTTTTGGGAAGATATTAAAACAGCGTTCTCCTGTATATAGTGATCTGTCTACAAATTATTAAACAGATTGGCCAGATTTACGTCTTATCATGACATAGGCATAACTAATATTTGGCCCCTCCCTTCCCTATTAATATATAATATTACCACCCCAGACAACAAAAAATATTTGGTAGTCATTGGAAACCGTTACATTGTTTTCTATCGCAATAATCTCTCGCGTTCACTCAATAAAGATCGAATAGTTCATAATTTGTTTGGATATATGAACTTCAGAAGTGAATTATTTCTCTAATAATTGTAACGCATCGAGTCGCATCTCAAGACAAGTCTGTGAGAGAAAGAACGCGATAAAAAAGAGGAAAACATGGAAATAATTTGTCATTTTTTACCCTATTGCTTTTATATGTATTTGCTCAGTGTCTTCTGGAGTTTTGGTTATTATACTGTTGTAGATAACATAGTGTAATAAGAAATATGATATATCTCTATTGTGTTTGGACGAGAACGCATATGTGTTCATCCCGACCTACAGATATTAAAATGCAAATGTAAAACAAAATATTTTTTTTTTGTTATTTATATTCATCCCGTTCTCTTTGAATACATTTTTTTATTACAGTAAAGGGTAATATTCAAATAATAACAATACAAAATATAAACAATTTTTTTAATATAAAAAAATAAAAAGCATAGCTCATAAGGATATTACAAAGTGTATCATAGTATTTTAAACATTTCACAGACTTTTTGTTTCTTAACAGTCTTATTGAAGAAATATAGAAATCAAAGTCAGATTTTTTTTAACAATTATTGTTTATGTATGTGAAATTTTGCTAATAAAATAAAAATGTTAACAATAAATTCTAGATCCTTATTGCTTATATTTTCATAATACAAGATAACATCCTTTAAAGTAAAGCAATAATTAATATTCATTAAATTAAATATAAAATATGCCAAATCAATACAAAACTTGTTTACGATATAGGGCTGTAGTACTCGAGTCCGGTCTCGAGACGTTTTTCTATCGTCTCAGACTTGTCTTGGACTCGTTGGTATTTGGACTCGGACTTGTCTCGGACTTGGTCATTGGACTCGCCAAATGTTCTAGTTGGTCTCGACCGAGTCCAGCTATACATGCTTTTTTTTTCTCTTTCAAAACAAAACCATTAAACTGTCTCGCTTGTTCGGAAAATGTAGAACGGGCATTGCCATTGGTCGCCTGGTTAATGCACAGCTGTGCCTGTGTCATATGCCTGGCTCCGAGTATGCGCGCTGCGCGGAGGCATAAATCATTTTTATTTGGCCACAGATACAATGTCGGAAACCTGTGAAGAACTACTACTGTATGTCTGATATTTCATGTTTGCATCAGGGTGACAGGCTGAAAACTGCTGTTCTCTGTTTTACAGAGCCTTTATAGTTAATAATAGCACTCTAGGTGTTACACCTTCAGTCATTTTGAATTTGAATTACTTGAAAAAAAAAAGTATTTTTCTTGTATTATTTCTGAACATATAACATGCATAAGAAAAGTTTGTACAAGATGTAGTTGTAGTTCATGCATCTTTTCTGCAAAGATATTTAGCGATTTGTTTAACATTTAAATCATGATGACAACTTCATGTGTGGTGCACTTAGAATAGAGTTTTCTTTAACTAGAGGGTTAATAAAGAAAAAGTAGCTTGAATCATGTTCTAGTTATATTTTCAAGTTGACTAGTTAAAATCGTACAAAATCAAGATTTTTTTTTGCCATATCGTCCAGCAATAGAAACAAATAAAAAAAACCTTCCAATTTTTAATTTCTTTAATTTTTCAATCTTTAATTGTCTGTTCTCTATAACTGAACTAAATGAACACCTGTAACACTGTCTATATCCCCCATCCCCGGGGGGTGTATATATTATATAGCACCTATATTATATGGCCTAAGGCAAAGAGCAAACAAATGCATGCGCGGCCACACACAGACAGACAGACCTGAAGGTGTTTATATGCTATGCTTGGGAGGGTTATATTGTACTATGGTTTCTTTGGGACAGGGCTATTGAAACTTGGTCCTGGAGGGCTGGTGTCCTGCAGAGTTCAGCTCCAACCCTTATCAAGCACACTTGAAATAGCTAATCTAAGCATACTAGAAACTTTCAGGCAGGTGTTTTGAGGCAAGTTGGAGCTAAACTCTGCAGGACACTGGCCTTCTAGTTTGGACACCCAGCTTTAGAACAAGTAACAAGTTCAAGAATGGGAACATGTAGATTTTTTTACACTTATGTTGCTTGTTATTTGTAATATTTTCCATTGGCAGCACAAAATGTGATTGTTATACTATAATAAAAATGCTGAAAATGTGAAGTTGCACTTCAGCTTATGTGACTTTAGTGAAATTGCTAAACCTAAAGTAAATAAAATAGCCTTATTTGATCCTACAGTGTTGCTGCACATGCTTTTAGATCATTACAAATAATAATGCAGAATGATTATCTTAGAATAGAAGATATGCTGTCTCTTGTATCACATAAATTATAGTTAAGTATGTGGTTTTGAAGAAGATTTTTTTTCTTTCTCTGTTTTGACTGTTTCATTTGGACTTGGACTTGACTTGGACTCGAACCACTTTGGACTCGGTCTTGACTCGGACTCGATAGTCCTGGTCTTGGACTTGTCTTGGACTCGACAAAGGTGGACTTGACTACAGCCCTATTACGATATTACAGTCAAAAAAAGAAGTGAAAACAAGCGCGTGTCTCCAGCAGCGGCGCGTCTGACGCGTGGATCAGCGACGCGTTACTGACCTCTGCTGGACGCCTGACGCACAGCTGACGCTGAGCCTCACACTGTGATAGTGTACAGCGAGAATAATACTGCTGATAATCAGGCGATAAGATACGCTGTTTATGTGCACTATATTGATGACAATTGAGAGTTTTTCATAACGGTGTTGATTTAACAGACACACACACAGTGATAATACTGATCTGAGTATATAAGGTTAAGATCTGGTATTAGAGTGTTAATGAACTCTTCTACTCTAGTCTGAAGCTCAGAACTAAACATGTGTTTCTATGGTGATCAGGTTACAGTGTTTTCAGCTGTTCACACACTAAATCCTTCCTCGTCACACAGTTTCTGAAAGCTGTCACTCAAACACACCAAATCTACAAAACCAGACACTAATTCTCAACCTTTGACTTAGTTTTCAATTTCATAAACACTTTTTGCAAAACACAACACACAGTTCTCTATGTAACACACACACATCTAACAGGAAGTATCTTGATTTGCTTTTTAAAACACAACCAATCAAAATGCCACAGTAATTCATCAGAGCCTCACACTAACTCCTCACATGTGCAAACACTCGATTCTTTACTGAGCACCAACCAATCATGGCTTTAGAACAGGCCAAAGGTCAATTTATAGGTTTTGAACAATAGCTGCAAACAATGCAAACAGAGTGTTGGAGGGAGAGCCAGAGGACGAGGAGGAGGAGTTTAAAGAGGAGGAGCAAGCAGAGGACGAGGAGGAGGAGTTTAAAGAGGAGGAGCAAGCAGAGGACGAGGAGGAGGAGTTTAAAGAGGAGGAGCAAGTGGAGGAAGAGGAGGAGGAGTTTAAAGAGGAGGAGCAAGCAGAGGACGAGGAGGAGGAGTTTAAAGAGGAGGAGCAAGCGGAGGAAGAGGAGGAGGAGTTTAAAGAGGAGGAGCAAGCAGAGGACGAGGAGGAGGAGTTTAAAGAGGAGGAGCAAGCAGAGGAGGAGGAGTTTAAAGAGGAGGAGCAAGCAGAGGACGAGGAGGAGGAGTTTAAAGAGGAGGAGCAAGCAGAGGACGAGGAGGAGGAGTTTAAAGAGGAGGAGCAAGCAGAGGACGAGGAGGAGGAGTTTAAAGCAGAGGACGAGGAGGAGGAGTTTAAAGAGGAGGAGCAAGCGGAGGAAGAGGCGGAGGAGATTAAAGAGGAGGAGCAAGCAGAGGACGAGGAGGAGGAGTTTAAAGAGGAGGAGCAAGCAGAGGACGAGGAGGAGGAGTTTAAAGCAGAGGACGAGGAGGAGGAGTTTAAAGAGGAGGAGCAAGCGGAGGAAGAGGCGGAGGAGATTAAAGAGGAGGAGCAAGCAGAGGACGAGGAGGAGGAGTTTAAAGAGGAGGAGCAAGCGGAGGAAGAGGAGGAGGAGATTAAAGAGGAGGAGCAAGCAGAGGACGAGGAGGAGGAGTTTAAAGAGGAGGAGCAAGCAGAGGACGAGGAGGAGGAGTTTAAAGAGGAGGAAGAGGAGGAGTCGGATGAGGAAGGTGATGAAGAACAGGAACAAGAAGAGAGGTCTCCGATGAGATTAGGATCATGTGATCAACCACGGTTTAATGATGACAGACAGTCCAGCCTAATTAGAGTTGATTTACAGTGGCGGTATAATTCAAACCTTTAGAAATGAGAACAGGTACAACCTACTATAATGTAGACATGTAGACCCATAATAGCTATTTCAGCATAACATAAAGTATTCTATAAAACATATATTTTAGCATTTACAGTTTTTTTCAGCTGCTTACACACAAAATCTTTACTTGTCACACAATTTCTGAAAGCTGTCACTCAAACAGCAGAAACACACCAAATCTGCAAAACCATACACTAATTATCGGCATTTGACTCAGTTTTCAATTTCATAAACACAACACACAGTTCTCTATGTAACACACACATCTAACAGGAAGTATCTTGATTTGCTTTTTCAAACACAACCATTTAAAACGGCACAGTAATTCATCAGAGCCTCACACGAACTCCTCACATGTGCAAACACTTGATTCTTTACTCAACACCAAATAATCATGGCTTTAGAATAGGCCACAGGTCAATTTATATATTTTTCTCAGTCGCTTATTGATGCATTTCTCAGATCAAAAATGAAATTCTCAAAAATACTTGTTCAACCTCCACATCATCTCGTCACTTGTGTGCATCATAAAAGCAGTTTCTCGTTCTTTTGAACAAGTTGCGATTGCTTTCATGCAACTGATTATGTACATTTGTCTGCAGTTTCCTACATTATCAGTTGCTAATGTCATGTTGCTCTAAATGTATTATATAGTTCTCAGTGCTATAGTCAGACCACTAGTTAAAGTGTAACTGTGAATACTATCCAGTCTCTATCAATCAATATCGCACATACAGTAATGTGTAAATTTGTACTTTTGAAATGGATAAATGGCATACATAAGAAGTGCAGCTTTCTGCATTTCAGTACAGTAACTGTTGTCATAGTTTGCATCAGGTGATACTAACAGAGAGCACGGTTATATTGACAACATGCTTAAAGGGATAGTTCACTTTGAAATTAAAATGTGGTATCTATCAGCTTACCCCAAGGGCATCCAAGATGTAGGTGTTTTTTTCTTCAGTAGATCCAATTTTGATGTTTTTAGGTCAAACCGTTCTAGTCTGTCAGTCATATAATGGCAGGTATAGGTCACTGTCTCTATAAGAGGGAAAAAGAACATGCACAGAGAAATCCAAATTAAACAATTCCCCATCGTAACTACACATTGATGGCCTAAGACACGAAACGAGCGGTTTGTGTGAGAAAATGAACAGTATTTATATCGTTTTTTACCTCTTGTACACAACCATGTCCAAGTGATCTGAGTGCACACACACATCCGGTGTGTGACGTGTGTGTGCGCGCGCTCTGGCTCATGCTGCATTCACACGGGGCGTCGGCGTCAACGCTTGACGGAGGGCGTGTCTGAGCGGACCCGACTCTCATTTCACTGCTGGTTATACAATCTCTGTATAGTCGTGTATGTGACAAATAAAACTTGAAACTTGGTGCTGTTTGTACAAATTGTTTTGAGAAATGCACATACTTTGCCAGTATTACAGTAAGGATGATTCCAGAAATGCACCAAAGCGACTGAGAAAAAACTAAGTTTTGAACAACGGATGCAAACAATGTATTTCCTTTCTTTCTTACTGTACTGTGTAATACTGTATTCACAACCACTAATGCTTATAGCAAAAAAAAAGTTTTTTTCAGTCTTGCGTTCATGTTTACCATGAATTTTTCATCTCTCTGCTAATTACTTTCAATCTTGTACAGAAATGCACACAGGAGCTCATGAAAGAACAGCTTTAGGTTTTGAATAACTGTGTGTATATGACATATCCAAAAATATAATATTATGGCAAAAGTGTTTGCAACATAAGACAAATGTTTGCTTTTGAATGACACATGCAGTGTGTCATTTTGCATTTTGTGTGCAATTCTTGGATTTGTGTGTAAAGTTTTGAAAAAAGAGGTGAAGTATTGAAAATGTGTGAAAGCTGTAAGAACTGTAAATACACTCAGAGTGGTTCAGCACAGCTTTGCTCAGTTTGGCCGCTAGGTGGCGCTTTCTGCCTTGAAATAACAGATGAATGAAGCCTGATTCACAGATCTGAGACCAATGAAGACATACACAACTATATATTACCACATACAGTAGCCTATATACTTCTCATACGCCGCAAAGTAGTGAAGAATATGAATATACTGAGAGTTCAGGTGAATGTGTCTTTATCAATGTTTAGATTAATGTTCTCTGCAATAAATGATTATACACTATAAATCTTCTAAAAATGTTTTCTTTAGAATAACAGTAACATATAA
>CM041809.1:35656281-35688781 GCA_023376895.1 Aspiorhynchus laticeps
ATATTGCCAAAAGTATTGGCACCCCTTCTAATGAACAGGTTTGACTACTTTAGTAATTTCTATGAGTACAAATCTTAATGTTAAAGCATATAATGATATTCTAGGAAATTGTGTGCTTCTAATATTATAGCAACAGTTTGGACTCTTTTCTATTCTAACATGACAATGTCTCTGTGTATAAGACAAGGTTCAAAAAGAAAATGATTGATTGAGTCAGTGTGGAAGAACTTGACTGGTCTGCATAAAACCAAGTCCTAATCCCAGTTTAACACCTCTGGTGTGACTGTAAATGCAGACCTTGAGACAAAAACTCATCACCAAACACCAATGACTTGTACATACACTATATAGACAAAAGTATTGGCACCCCTTCTTTAGAACAGATGCACTTCCAAATCTGTGGCAACAACGATGGGAACATAATTCATGTATTTAAAAATTGTATTTCATCTCTGTTGCAACAGTTTTGTAAGTGTCTAAAATGACTGAACCCATATGTACAAGTCATTGGTGTTTGGTGATGAGTTTTTGTCTCAAGGTCTGCATTTACAGTCACACCAGAGGTGTTAAACTGGGATTAGGACTTGGTTTTATGCAGACCAGTCAAGTTCTTCCACACGGACTCAATCAATCATTTTCTTTTTGAACCTTGTCTTATACACAGAGACATTGTCATGTTAGAATAGAAAAGAGTCCAAACTGTTGCTATAATATTAGAAGCACACAATTTCCTAGAATATCATTATATGCTTTAACATTAAGATTTGTACTAATAGAAATTACTAAAGTAGTCAAACCTGTTCATTAGAAGGGGTGCCAATACTTTTGGCAATATAGTGTATGTTTTCACACAGTTTTATACGTTGTGTTGTTGGTCAGTCTCACCTCAGGTAACTGGCGTAAGCGGCCACTAAACCGTTAATGTTGAGGCTCAGGTCAGCCACAGCCAGGTTAAAGATGAAGAAGTTATTAGGCGTCTGCATCTCCCGGATTCTGAGGAACGCCAGCACCGAGATCAAGTTAAGAAAGAAACCCAGAAGACCTAGAAGAACATATTCAGATATTCAGACTGAACAGAATTCATAACTCTGTGCACCGCATACAAAGAGCAATCATAACAAAATAATAATGACATCCACACTAACAATGAAGGACAGTGATCAGATGCCATCACTGTATGATCATTATACCATTTCTTTCTTTCTTTTCCTTTTTTTTCTAATTCAGAAACTATATACCAAGCTTTCTGGTTTTACGGATCAATAAGAGCAGCCCTCATTAATCGATAGATCAGCCTTCACTAATCAATCAGACATAAAGAACTTTTGCATGTTTGTCAATACATTCATCGATGAAGAAGTATCCAGCACTGATGAATGGATGGACTGATTGATTGATTGATTGGTTGGTTGGTTGATTTATTGGTTGGTTGGTTGATTGGTTGATTGATTGATTGATTGGTTGGTTGGTTGGTTGGTTGGTTGGTTGATTGATTGATTGGTTGGTTGGTTGATTGTTTGATTGATTGATTGATCGATCGATCAGCACTCACCTCCCACCAGCAGCGCGGAGCCGAAGGTGAACATGTCGAAGTCACTGAATCCGTCCGGTAACGGGTGTGAAGCCATCGTCCAAGATCCTCCTCACCGCTGACCGCTGACCGCTGACCGCTGCGTTACAGTGCGAGACTTTATATGTGTGTTAGTTCCCTGTGAAAGCACGTGTGAGATTTAAAGCCCCTGAAATCCCTGCAAGAATGTTTTAATCCCGCAAAAGTTTGTGAAATCAGATCTGAAGCAGATGACAGTCCTCCATATACAGCTCTCTCTGGCTTTACTGATGCTTTCTCAAGCGCCACCAGCTGGTCGTTTTCAGAAGAGCACCTGACATTTTTCAGCTGGCTAAAAACGCTTTGATGGACACGGTAATTGAATATTTATTAGGATTATGGCCTATTAGTCTTTTTTGCATTTATGCAATATACTGGAGCCAAACCTGAGAAAGTAGACCAGAATATACCACTGTGTTCCTGGACACGCTGTAATTCATAGGCGGTGATTATGCTAATTGTGTACGAGCGTGCACGAGCACCCTATTTACCAATGATTGGAATTCATTAACATATTAATTCATTAACACATGCTTAATTATCAAATCGGACGTTTACTAAGCGTTTGTGAATCCGGAGGAGATTTTCCAGGTCTGTTTTATGTGCAAATTACTCATATATTTACTCATATATTTATGCAAGTTTCATGAATGAGGCCCAATATGTTTGTAAATGAAATGTTTGTGTCCTTCATAAAAAATAGTGGGAAATTGATTATAATTGGTTGTCCCGTACTTCATAAAACACATTGATTTGGTTACCTTTTATTAAATGTGTTATGTTTGAAAAATCTATATTGTGAATGAAATGTAATCGTTGGCAATAGAAGCAAGAACAAAGTAACAGCAGGGAATGTTTGAGGTATAATGTGCTGATCTGACTCCAGTGCAAAAGGCTGTAATTAAGAAACTAATTCGTATTTCTCAGCTTTCAGATGTTAATGCCATTGGGAAATAACATACGTACACTGTACCACACTTCAGTGAAATGTGTTCACTGTAATCTCTCTCAATTCTTGTGGCTGACTCTCTCTAAAGAGCGCAGAACAAAACTTGTGCTTTCTCCTCAGGAGCAATCGCTTGTGTTGAAGTTTCCCCAGTTCCCCAAGTGTCTATTAAATCAATAAATTAAAATATACACTTCTGAATGAGCCTGAGAGTTCATTAAGTTTGAAGTTTATTCATAGACTGAATAGGATAATTGGTGTGGATATCCATTATGAACTCTGATCCTCATTACCTTTATCTTGACACAAGATAGTGGAACAAACATATATTTGTTATAATATAATTATATGTTTTAATGTACTATACAATATATAGGCTAATACACTTTGAATAAACACACACAAATGTCTGTAGGCTACGTTAGTCTGAGATGAAGACTTGTGCTCTATACTGCCACCAAGTGTTTTAAATGCATATTCACTTTTAATATGTTAAAGTATCACCATCTGCTTTTCTTGCTTTAATCATATAGGCACCAAACAGACAATAAGGATAATAATATTAGGTAACCACTATTAATATGTGAGTAAAGTTGATGCAATAGTATAGATCTGAAATCTGAAATATGCATCTTTCGTATTATCGTAAATTTAATGCATCATAAACACTGCGTTTTATGCTAAATTCCTGCTTTTGCTCATTATTTAATCAATTGCAGTTTTGATGTATTGGTATGTCAAGTCAAAGGTCAAACTAACAACAACTAATCTTTTGCATTTATAAAATAACCTACAGTGTGCTGGGTTTCCATTTCTATGTCTATTATAACATTTTCAGTTTAAATAATCTTCAAAAAGACACATCACAAAAAATTCAACATTTCCTCGACACTCTATGATTTACTCGGTATGTCTGGTGAAAATAGAGCAAAACAAAGCCATTCACCAATAAGACGCTCTGAATTCACAAACTGTTGTCCAATCCCAGGTCTAAAATTAACCCTCCAATCAAAAAAAAGAAATGTCTGTTCTGTATATATACAAAAGACCAGCACACAGCCTATAGGCTTCCAGGAAGGAATAATCGTGTAAGTGAAAATACCCCAAGTCCTCCTCTAATCTGCTCTATCCCTTTTATCTGGGGATTCAGAGCAGAGCGAGCAGAAACAGAGAGAGACACAGAGATGCTGTGTGATTAACAGACTCAAACAGGAGCTAGAACAGACAGCGCAGAAGATGTGCGCTCTGGGCTTGTGGGCTTTTGCGTCCGGCCGTGTGTTTCAGGTTTTTGCGCTGGTGCTGTGCTGCTTTCCATTGCTCTGCAGCGCCTGTCCTGCTCAATGCAGCTGCTTCTACCACAAACTGAGCGACGGATCGAAGTCGAGGTGAGATTTCACATGCATTCTGAAACCTAACTGTAGAAAAGTCTCATATGGACCTTTGTCTGCAGAATATTGACAGGCCAGATTGTCTGTGCTCTTTGTTTAGTCGTTGGATTAACGTGTGTGTGCTTTTTAATCTTCTCTGCTTGTTAGTTGAGGTGTTTCAGACCTCTAGCACTCATCACACACACACACACACTCACACACACTCACTCACACGCACACACACACTTGTTTCGCTATCCTTGTGGGGACTTCCATAGGCGTAATGGTTTTTCTACTGTACAGACCATATATTCTATTGCCTACACCAACCCTACACCTAAACTTAGACCTCACAGGAGACTTTTGCATTTTTAGATTTTCTAAAAAATTAATTCTGTGTGATTTATAAGCTTGTTTACCCATGAAGACCTCAATTTAGGTCCCCACTGTGACACGAGTCCCCATGAGTCTGTGTGTATTCAGGTTTAAGTCCCCACCGGTATATTAAACAAACACACACACACACAGTGTAAAGATAATAATACACAATAAATGTAAAATCAGAAACCTAGTCAAAGAAAAATATGTCATAGCACTATATTGCAGCAATGTTGAGTACTATAATCTCAAAGTGGAGTATTCTTACTTCAAATATCTCAACAAAAGGAGGCTATGCTTGACCCGTGTGATGTGTTTTCATAGGAGCGTCCTGTGCAACGATCCCAACCTCACCGTCATCCCAAACAACTTTCCCTCGGACACCTCCAAACTCCGCTTCGAGAAAACCTCCATCAGCAGCATCGCCAGCGAATCCTTTCATTACCTCAGCAGCCTGGAGTACCTCTGGATCTCCTTCAACTCGCTCTCCTCCCTCAGCGCGGACAGCTTCAGAGGACTTTACGCCTTGGATGAATTACGGATGGATGGGAATGTTCTCACTTCCTTCCCGTGGGAATGTTTGATGGACATGCCGAACCTTCGGCTCCTGGATTTGCACAACAATAAAATCAGCAGCATCCCGGCTGAAGCAACCATTTACATCAGAAACTTGACCTACCTGGATCTGTCCAGCAACAGTCTGACCACCGTTCCAGCCGAGCTTCTTACATCCTGGTTCTCTCCGAAACCTCCTCAGGATGCAGAGGATTCCAGAATGATACTGGGTGAGTTTGTTTCTGTGCTTAAACCATTTCAGTTCCGTTGTAAAGTCTTAGTCACTGATGGAAGCGTCTGTTCTAGGTCTCCACGATAATCCCTGGCAGTGCGACTGTCGTCTGTTTGATTTGGTGCAGTTCCAGCAGTCTCCTTCCTCGTCTGTGGTGTTCATCGATACGGGTCTGCGCTGTGCCGAGCCGGAGAGTCTGTCAGGAGTGCTGTTCTCTGATGCCGAGCTCCGCAAGTGTCAGGCTCCCCGCATCCACACGGCCGTCGCCAGGGTCCGCAGCTCCATCGGAAACAACGTCCTGCTGCGCTGCGGGACCATCGGCGTTCCCATCCCCGAGCTGTCCTGGAGCCGCGCCGACCGCAAGCCCATGAACGGCACTGGTACGCATCTCATCTCATGTCTCCCTTGCTTCTGTTAAACAAACCCAGCGTCCAGTAATGCATCTGCTAAATAAACGGAATCTGCTGCTTGTGTATTAAGAGAGCTGCAAATATAGAAGCATGCAGGTGAAATCTGTACTGCACAGTTCAGAACTTATATTAAAGTGAGTGTTTTTTGTTTGTTCTTGTAGTGCAACAGGAGATCTCTAAAGAGGGCATCATCTGGTCCATTCTCAGCGTTCCTGCCGTTTCGTACAGGGATTCAGGGAAATACGTTTGCAGAGCCACTAACTTCGTCGGGAGCGCCGACGCCATTATCTCACTTGTCATCTCCGATACGTGGCAAATCGACGAAGCGGTCGCCAAGAGAAGTCACGGAAAGAAGAACGCTGGATTCGGCCGAGCGGCGTATCAAGAGAAACTCATCGCCAGGTACGTGCCGCCGGCCACATCCGCCGCTGTGCCCATCATTGAGCCCGTAAACGGACCCAAAGCCTCGTCGTCCATCCGGATCGAAAGCTACAGCATTTCTGACGATGTTTCCAAAGCGAAGGCCACAGCGGCACCTGCAGCGGCCGCAGGATCGGACAGCGGCGTGCCGGAGCTACAGAAAGACATCTTGAGTAACCTGGAGGCTAATGCGTTGTCTCAGCAGCAGGGTCCGGAGCGCAGAGTGGTTCGGTCGGTCAAAGTGATCGGCGACACAGACCACACGGTGTCGCTGAACTGGCGCGCGCCCGGCGCCACCAACACCACATCCTTCAGCGTTCTGTACGCCGTCTTCGGGGAGCGCGACATGCGCCGCATCAACGTCAGCCCAGGCAATAACCGCATCACCATCGAGGCCCTGGTGCCCAAAACCAAGTACATCGCCTGTGTGTGTGTGAAGGGCCTCGTCCCCAAGAAAGAGCAGTGTGTGATCTTCTCCACGGACGAGGCGGCCAGCGCCAGCGGCACACAGAAGCTCATTAACGTGGTGGTGATCTCGGTCGCTTGCGTGATCGCGGTTCCTCTGACGCTCATCGTCTGCTGCGGCGCGCTGAAGCGGAGGCTGCAGAAACTGATGGGCCGGAAGTCCAAAGACGTTCAAGACTCGTACGTGACGTTTGAGACTCTGTCTCCAGGCACCAAAGCCAAAGGGCTGGAGGGGGAATATCTCAGCAGACTCAACCAAGACGAGTCACACCGGCTGCTGTCGGCCCGCCCCAGCGTGGACTCCGTAGCCACGGCCAGAACCGAGGGCCAGCCCAACGAGTACTTCTGCTGACGGACCTGTTTCAGACGACTCTGTGCCTAGCGCACTCTTGGCATGGGCCGGATTACACTTTTAATGTGTTCGAAAGCTTCGGTACATATCAGCTTTGTCCTTTCTCAGCCCTGAAAGGGTACAAACCACCTTAAAGAAAGTCCGGTGTTCAAAAAGGGAAAATTATCACACAAGAGTGAAATTATAATGTCTGTACTTTTGTCATGCACTTTATTGATTCACTGATCATGCATATTCTGCAATGAAACACATAATACCCATCTGTCAGAAAGTGAAACTGTTTGCAAATGTTCAGTGTGAACTGTACTTTTTACTTGTTTTTCTTTATACTGTTATCTTGTCAGTGTACCGGGCAACTATTTCCACTTCAACCTTAAAACTGTGCTTATAATCTGTCATATCAGGAATATGTTGATGTCTGTACTTATTAAAAATGTTTAAAAATATGATGGTTCATGTTTTCTCTTTGTTTATAAAGTGATGAAAACACTAGCTGTGCTATTCCTAGATTGTCTGAATGTTCAAAGCAATATTTAGAAACTTCTGATGAAGTTTGTGCACTAATAAATAAAAAGATTTACCCACTGAACTCATACAGAGCTGCACCAACATTTATTTGTGTATTTGACATTTTACGTCTGAGATCACAAATTTTATTCTGTACTGAAGATATTTACATAATAGTGGGAATTTATATTTCTTCATACTGTTTGTTCATAGTGTACTCTACTCACTGTACTGTACTCATTTGATCAGGCTTATTGTTATATGTATAGCGTTTTGTCGAAGCTTTATTTACTCCCTGACAAACTCCGTCAGGATAGATTAAATGTAATGATCTTAACTTCACCAGGACCATGTATAAACTGCTCCTCAAGCCGTCTTCAGAAGACTGTGGTCGTCTTCTTGTTCTGCGGGATCCGTGTCTGACCGGATGCTCAGCACTGACCAGTCCTTAGGCAGCATTCCTGAGAATTTCATGAAAATCCATATTGAAAGATCATGTAAATGTAACACTAAAAATTGAATAGTAGGACAATGACATCAGTCTCTTTTAATTTCTTAAACACTTTAAAAATGTTTTATTTGTAAATTCAGTTATAGCACTTGATATGATGATTCATGATAAACACATTTGATATTCAGATATGCCCTTCAGCAAACAGCACATGGATGTTCATCTGCTCTCTTTCTCAGAAAATGTACAGGAAAATTAAAACACTTTCAAAATATCAGTAAAAAACTGTTTATAAAACAAAAATAAAAAAAAGGTTTGACAGCAATAACTACAAATGATGTTCATACAGTCTGCAGACGTTTACCAAAGATCCTCAACGCAAGAGCTGAAGAAATACAATATCACAGTAGGACTATAGTCATAAATAATCTATAGAAATAAAGGGTCGTTACAAGTTGACATGCATTAATGATTAGATTCAGTCTAAATTGAAGGACACCTAAAGATGGCAGTATGCTGCTAATTATGAGATTACAGTTGAGTTTGCTTCACTTTTGCAGATCTGATGCGTAAAACTGGTCTAAGAAGCACAGCAAGCTTGAGGTGTACATTACTGAAATAAACAGCATCCTAGTAGCTGCTTTCTGTTTACAAACACACAGCATTGGCAAGTTACTTAGCATTTTTAAGGTATCTTAAATGACTGTACAGCATGTTGAAAAACAAACACTTTAGGTAAACCAGATGGCCACTTTAAAAACACTTTCACTAAAAAAAGAAGCATTATTCTCAGCGAACCGTTTGTAACATTAAATGTCCAACAGTCCATAAAAACACACGTGTCGGGATCCGCTGCTCACACCGGTCAGTAATAGTAGTCTTTATTCGCCTCATTGATTTTCTGTTCTATTCTCATCTTAAGCTCAGACACTAGAGCGGAGCTGATGCTACTGCCGTCTTTGTTTTGTCCAGATCTCTGGACGCCGTCTTTGTTTTGTCCAGATCTCTGGACGCCGTCAGTGTTTTGTCCAGATCTCTGGACGCCGTCAGTGCTTTTGCTGGTCCTCCAGCTGGAGCTGCGGCTGGTGTTTCTGGAGGCCAGTGAGCCGGACACCGTGGGCACTGACCGCAGCCGGGAGTGAACCGGAGGCGGAGGCGGGAGCACCGGAGCGCTGGGGGTCGGCGGCTTGGAGCTGGGGCTGTCGCTCGTCTCATCATCAGTGTAGAACTTCCCAAAGCTCTGGTCACTCTGTCCAAACCGAGGCCTGAAGGTCCAGCGGCGCGGCTCTTTGGGCCTCCTGCGTATGATGCGGCGCGCCGGCGTGATCCTGTTGCACTTTGTGTTGCGAAAGTAGATGATGGTGGAGATCATAACGGTCACCAAAACCATCACGGTAATGATGCTGGCGGCCAGGCCAAGAGCTTTCATGGGATTGTCTCGGCTCTGCATTAGAAAATCAGCCATGGGTCCTTTGAGCCGATTCTGAAACACACACAAAGTGTAAATAATGAGCTTTAATTTTCCTTCACATAAACCACAGTGATATATTATTAACCCTTGTGCAACCTTTTGGACATTTTTGTCCATTTTAGTATTTTTTTTTTTTTGTGTTAATGCTAACTGCATAAATTTTGGCTCAGGTGTGTATTTTTATTGGAAGTTTAATATTCCACCCTCATTTCCTTTAATAAATCTATTTTACACTAGATACAAAAAAGTGAAACACAGCACCTTTTGGACAAAAATGTCCTCATTGAAACCCATTAAAACTGCTATTTTTAATCGCAGTGCCGTTTAACTGTAAAATGATGCAATTTTTGTTAATAGGCTTTCATTCTGTTGGCAAGGCTTCAAAATTTTATTTTTTACTATTTTTTACCAGATGGTGCCATTTTTTCAGGTTTGGCCTATAAAGCAAATACTGGCTTTATTCCTGTTTTCTGCTTCTGTATATTATAGAGACAAATGGATAAATAATGCAGCTATAATTGTGTGTGTGTATTGGTATAGATGTCAGAGTGTGTGTGTGTGTGTGTGTGTGTGTGTGTGTGTGTGTTCTTGTAATATTTGAGAGAGAAACTCTACTGTAAATCACTGTGAGCTCCAGCAGAGTTTTGCTGGCATCTAATGGAGAAAATGTGTTACTGCGCCCAAACTAAATCTTACTGAAAGCTCATTTTTTGAGATATCAACCTCAAATTTGGAGCATAACTTGTTTAGATTTATGGCTTTGATTTTCTAGCAGGTTTAGAGTTCAACATATAAAATAAAATAAAATATTGTACATTAATCATTTTCATAAACTTAAACCTGTATAACTTTTTTTTGGTTTCACTTTTTAAACTTTTTTTATTTCAACAATAATCTACCATTGGTCTTTAAAACGAGATCCAAACTTAAGTCTGTGCTCCCAAGCTTCACATTTCTATGACCGTTTTTTTGACTATGAACCTATGTGTAACTTTTTTTTATTGATGCACAAGGGTTAAATCATGACTACATGGATGAAAAGATACTGTGGATGAACTATGAAATCAATGTTACGTTGATCTATATAAGCTCCATGTTTTTATACCAAGGAATTCACATCATAATTCAAAGCACTTGTGTTTTTTGGACATTTATCATGGTAGTAACATGGTATTCTCCCCAAACAAACAAAAAAAGCTCATTAAAAGCTGCTTTGATCTCACACGTATGAACGTCTCACCACCTCCGTGATGTCTATTTTCACGACCGCCGTTGTGCTGAAGGACGGAGAGCCTCGATCACGAGCCTGGACCACCACAGACCACCGGCAGTCTTTCTGTTTGCTGATGTTCTGCACGATCTCCATAGACGTGATGTACGGTTTGAGCTTAATCTCTCCTGTGGAGGTGTTAATGTCGAAGATGTTGTCCGGATCGGCTTTCATGATGGAGTATTCAATCAGGTTATTGGGTTCCTCTGCGTCCTCGTCCACAGCCTGAAAACAAACCGCTCCAATAATATCATAATATTCACAATCGCAGGAGAATATTGAGTCAGATTTGCTCACAGATGCAGGGCTTTAAGCTGGTTGTGGGATCATGGGAGTTCATGCCATTATTGGTCTAATCTACTGGGACGTAGATGGCTGTCCACATAATAACAGTTATGTTAGAGAACACAAACCTCTATTTTCACTGGCGCACCAATGATCATGGTCTTCTCCAGAAAGTTTTGGTTAAACTCTGGTGGGTGGTCGTTTTGATCCAGCACCGTGACAAAGACCTCTGTGAGGCTGTATTTGCCCTCAGTGTCTTCAGCTTTCACATAGAAATTATATTTTGACTTGACTTCAGCGTCTAAAGATGCCCAGGGCTGCGTGTAAATGATGCCGGATGTGGGGTGAATGAGAAACCTGAAACAGACGAACGTCACAAGGTTGTATTCAGAACAATGATGTAGTTCATGATGGACTTGTGCTTCTAGATTGAGATGAACAGACTCTGCACTGGATCTTAATGATGGTTTACAGTCACTCTGTTCAATGGGAGACACTGACGGCACTGTTTTTTCATGCACCTTGACATTTCGGGCCTTGACTAGTGGAATGAAAACATCCTATAAACACTGTTAAGTGTTTCTTTTATAGCACTTTATCTATTTGTGTCAATAGATTTCAATTACAATACATATTTTTAAGGGCCGTTTTCTCAAAATGAGTGTTTTCTCCTACACCGAGCCATAAATCTCCACCAAACTTTACATTTTTATTACTATATTCTGTATCCTGGAGGTTTTTACAGAGGGATCTGTTCAAATATAATTTGCTTGATTATATACAACATTTTATTCCCCCCAAAATATATTGTTTTCTAAGTATTTTCTCAATTATGGAGTGACAAAATGAGATACCCAAAATCCCCTCTAATATGTCAAAAAAATTAAACAAGAATTTTGAAACTGACTTCATCCAGTGTTTAGATTTTTGTTCTAGAAATGTATGCAAATTAGCGCATATTTAATTAAATAATGCCTCATTTGCATATTTAAACCTAACACAATTTTTTTACAATTATCAGTGTAATCAATCAACTAGGTAAGTAAGGCGATAACTATTAGTTATTTTGTTTAGCCTATTCACCTGCAGTGTCTCGCCTTAAGATCAAAATAAACGAGCCTGATTTTAAGAGCTTGTCATCAAGTGCTGCTTTATTCTCGTCAGTGTGACTCTCTGCTTGTGAAAATCAACAGTCAGCCTGAAAGCTGCTATTTTTCACACCATTATAATTTGCCTCCAGCTTTGGGGAAGAATCAAGGCATAAATTTACAGGTTTTGCATTATCCGTACGTGTTCTACCTCCAGCTGTCGCTCGCTAATTAGGCCTGACTCACTCGCGGGTGTGGAGACGCTATTTATACTTCTCCAATCCCATTACAAGATTAACCAGCTCCCTCGCTGGAGTCTGTCTGTAAGCTGTTTTGTCCTTTACCGGCCTTATATAAACAAGCGTCCAGATACGGACGAGCGGGAGGTCATCTGTGCCACTTCTGCTGAAGATGACCTCTCACCCTAAACTCAACACAGAACTAATGTGAAAATATCACACACCGTCCAGTTAAAATCACAGATTGGTCCCGTTCTGTTTGAGCTGAATTACCCATTAAGATATAAAAACATCAAGCTGTTATTTCCATGACTGAACAAAATCTGATCTCCGTTATTGGACGCAGCATCAGAGCCAGTGAAGAATCACTGATTCAAAGCCAGTGATGATCAATACTGAGGTCTGTACTACTCACAGATCAGCACCAGAGCCGTAGATGGAATACTTCACTTCTCCCCAAAGCCCTGAATCCGGGTCTATCGCCTGAAAAACACCAGATACACATCAGTGCTCAAACACATCCCAACGCACCAGACCGTCCAACATTAGACCCGGAGCTGGCTTCAGAAAAGCTTTACAGTGAAGCATGATCTCAAGCTGCTCACGGTCACTGAGACGACGTTGGAGCCTCCCGGGGAATTCTCTGGGATCCTGGCGATGTAAAACTCGGAGGAGAACTTAGGAATGTTGTCGTTTGTGTCCAAAAGATTGATGAGGATATCCGCGGTGGCACTGAAGCGCTCGGGAGTGTCGATCTCCACCGCTAACAGCTGAAATACATCACATCTCAGGATAAAACATTCAGATTAAACATAACCTCCCGTCAGGATGAGCAACATAAAACATCAGACCTTGAATGTTAAGAACTGGTGTTTTTCGTAGTCGATGGCGGTCGAGTTTTCCACAATGATGGTGACTTGAGCTTCATTGAGAACCGTCTGAGGAACCACACGGAGAACACGAGAGGGTCCCACCAACAGCAGCCTGAACTTAGCGTTTGCTCCCTGCTCGAGAACCACACATTCATGAGAAAACACTTAAAACATTCACAGAAAAAGCTCCTCCTAACAAAGTGCTATTTCTAATCAAAATGTTAGTTTATTGTAGGGATGCACCGAAATGAAAATTCTTGGCCGAAGCCGAACAAAATGAAACACAAATACCGAACACGTTTTTTCGCATTTTTTCCCCGATGAAGGCATGTTAGATGAATAATTTTGCATAAATTAAATAGCCAAAATGTGCTTTTTACTGTTTTGTCCTGCTTTTCAAATAAAAAAATAAATTACAAAACAACAATTTAAAAATATTTACTTAACACTGAACATTTTGTAACATTCTAGCAGACATTATACCAACAAAGCACAATTTAACTTAAAATTAATAAGTTACTAAAAATATTTTTGGGACCCCTTCTTGAATCATGTTTTATTACTGTACAAATAGGCTTTCTGAGACTTCTTTTAAAACATTAGAATATATTACAAATCCCAATTTGAACACTATGTGTGAATGTTATAATACATGTATAGAGCTGTTGTAGAGTAATTAATATTATCATTATTATTGTCTTATTTTTATTTTATTTTACAGAACAACAGTAAAATTTCAATACTAACATTTATGAATGTTGATGGAGTTGTGGATTATATTTTGTCAGAAACCCGCAGGAAGATCTGTGCTTGTTTTGGTTGACAGCAGCAGATATTTAAATGATTCTCGTTATGAATTTGGGAAGATGTTTGACGCACATATCACATTGTCACGTATATAAAAAAATAACAAAGATGTTACAGAGCAGCTGAGGAGTTACAATGTATCAGCGCAGATTTTTCTCACGCTTTGAACCCTGAACCCTGGAGCTCATGCAGCGCTGTTTGGATACATGCATGGATTAGAAAACATAACATTCTGCAGTTTAATTACTAATCGTTTGAGGTCATCATACAGTAACCAGCATCCGTCTTCTCATCAGAGACATGAGACACAGCTCTAAACACTCTCTCGCTGTCGGTGCTTGTAATGATTATTGCGTCTTTCTCAGACAGTTTTAAATACTTTCACACTGCAGACACATTTGCTGCATTAGTGCACGAATCTATTTGATCGCGTCATTGTTCGGTACAAATTATTCAGTCTTTTCACTTATTCGGCCGAACACCGAAAGAGTTTTTATTTGCTATTTTTTGAACATTCGGTGCATCCCTAATTTATTGCATAGAAAACAATCAATTAATTTGTATGCAGATGTCAACACCTTATTCTGTGCCTTAATGTGTGTGAATCTCATCTCCGTCTTTGTGGTTTGTGTGTGAACTGTGAAGGACTGAAAGCAATACTTCACCGCTGCCTTGTTCTTCTGTTCACCTGCAGTTTAATTCTCTCTCTTCTAGTATTTATAGTTTAATGTCATTCATTAGATCTAAATGAAATACACCCCTCTCGCTCTGATTGCTAACCCTGTGTGTAAGCAGCAGTTTACCGCACCTGGTCCGAGTCGTTGACCGTGATCTTCAGGCCGCGGAGGATCTCTCCTTCCGCCGGATGCTCGTACATGGTCAGCTCGAAGCGGCTCTGCGGGCCGTTCTCGTCGTAGAAGGTAGGCGGGTGGTTGTTGAGGTCCACCACACGAACAGTGACCGTCGTCACGCTGTGGTCAGAAAACCTGTCGGGTCCAACCTCTGCAGCCTTGATTTACAATAAAAGAAGTCTTAATAGGTCGTGTGTGATGCTAATTAGAAATACTCAAGCTGTAACGATATCGTAAATATAGACAACCTTGACTTTTAACTCGTATAACTCGTTCCTCAGCTGCACAGGGAACGATGTCAAGCTGATACAGCCGCTGGTGCTGTTGATGATGAAGAAGCCGTCGCTGCCTTTGAGAACAGAAGAGACAGGAGATATTACTAGTGGAAGTATTTGATCAACTATGACTGTTTATGAGTTCAGAACTCAGAATGAGCACTGATAATGCAGCGGACCGCTCAGAATGGAGTAATGGATGGTGTTGGGGTTGTTCTGGTCGCCGTCTTTGGCAAAAACAGTGAATATCTCTGAACCCTGAACACAAAACACACAAACAGACAGAGCATCGTTATAAAAGCTCAGTTAATGGGCATCCTCAGTCAGTCAATACAGTCAAATACATTGGAGTCTAGCTCTCATTTATCACCAACTAGTTACAATGAGTAGAATAAGTAGTTTTTTTTGGTTTAATGTGACTCTTCTAAATGAAAATCTCTTGATAAATAATTGAACACAAGCACAATGAAGCTGGAATGTTTAGATCCAGGATTTTAGATGTGAAATAATGTCACACTTACTGGTACTGAGACTTCATACACAAATCCAAAATAAGGAGTACCAACAAACACTGGAGGAGAATCCTGGGTATCGAGGACATTGATGGTTATGATGGCCGTGGAGGTCATGACCTGGTATTTGCCGTGATATTTACCACCACCGTCCTGAAACAGACACACAGCACTGATGATCCGGTACTGACTGATTCATCTTTGGACTTCATGTGGACTTCACTGTTACAAGATAAATGCCTTTACGAAAGATCAACACAAACAAGCTTGTGTATCTCAGAGAACAGAGGGATTTCACACGGTTCAGTCTGTTGTTCACCTTTGCAACCACAGTGACAAAATGAGTCCTGGAGAGCTCGTAGTCCAGAGATTCTCCGGGTCTGATGCGCAGAACTCCACTGTGACCGTCGATGCTGAACTTAGTGCTGGGCGTCGACTGCAAACGAAAGGACAACTGATGAAGATATGTTTCCTGAAATACATAACGCATCTCTCAAACACAAAGCCAAAATGACAAACACTTCAGGATGCAATCTGTTCCAAAAATATGACATAAAACTCTCAGATGGCACTGAACCGCTGTTACTGAAACGATACGATCATGACTGCCTGCTGGATGAAGTATGCATGGCTTCTCAGTGCAATTTTGCACTTTTTAGATCTAATAATAATGATATTGTGATGATTATTTGTTGCTAGTGCATGATGTAAAACTCAGTTATGTGAAAAAATGTGTTTGTAGTAAGCTGACACTTTTTAAAATGTAATGAAACAAGCCTTTTTCCAGGACTGGGTCGATCTGGTACCGTCTGATCAGTGTTTCTCTATTTGTGTGATTGCTCTGTGAAGACTAGCTTCTCCACAGCTGCTTTATTCAGACCTGCTGATCTGATCTGCACAAGCCTTTCTGAGTACTAATACACAGACCGTTCACTAATACTTGTTTCTTTCAGACATCAAGACTTTAAGATCAAATATACACTATATTGCCAAAAGTATTGGCACCCCTTCTTTAGAACAGATGCACTTCCAAATCTGTGGCAACAACGATGGGAACATAATTCATGTATTTAAAAATTGTATTTCATCTCTGTAGCAACAGTTTTGTAAGTGTCTAAAATGACTGAACCCATATGTACAAGTCATTGGTGTTTGGTGATGAGTTTTTGGCTCAAGGTCTGCATTTACAGTCACACCAGAGGTGTTAAACTGGGATTAGGACTTGGTTTTATGCAGACCAGTCAAGTTCTTCCACACTGACTCAATCAATCATTTTCTTTTTGAACCTTGTCTTATACACAGAGACATTGTCATGTTAGAATAGAAAAGAGTCCAAACTGTTGCTATAATATTAGAAGCACACAATTTCCTAGAATATCATTATATGCTTTAACATTAAGATTTGTACTCATAGAAATTACTAAAGTAGTCAAACCTGTTCATTAGAAGGGGTGCCAATACTTTTGGCAATATAGTGTATGTGGAAGTGCGTATCTTAGATGGCATCACTGGTCATCATTTCTTTCATGAGTCCATCTTTAAATGGTCGTGTGGTTTGGAAATTAGATTTTTGTAGAAGTGTATTTTCAATCAGCGTGAGCTCCGAAAACGGCATGTATAGTAATTATGTCAGAAATGATTGACTTACACTGGAGCTGCACTGGAGGCCGGACGCTCCGCTGACCTCAGACGCCTCATGCGTCGAGCGCTAACGAATGCGACATGTGGCCGAGCGCAGAGGTAAACCAGGCTAAGCCCTCAACCTGCCTAAATGTAATTGAAATTTAATCCAGTAGCAGCACATTTTCTGATGGTGTCACGATCTGTTCGACGGCCGCAGCGACTGTCCTGAGCCTCACACAGATTTAACAGACTCAGATAACCTCACTGATTATCATCTTGCTCCCTTGAGGAGAGACTAAATGATTAAAAGCGTGAACCCACAGGAAGTGGTTTTGCCTGACCTGCAGGAAGTAGCTGACACTTCCTCCGGACCCGAGGTCTCTGTCGATGGCCTGGACTCTATAGATGCTGCCGCCCGAAGCTGCGTCCTTCAACACACACACACACACCACACCCACACCCACACACACACACACACACACAGAGAGAGAGAGAGACACACACACACACACACACACACAGAGAGAGACACACACACACACACACCCAGAGAGAGAGACACACACACACACACAGAGAGAGACACACACACACACAGAGAGAGAGACACACACACACACACACACAGAGAGAGAGAGAGACACACACACACACACACACACACACACACACAGAGAGAGAGAGAGAGACACACACACACACACACACACACACACACAGAGAGAGAGAGACACACACACAGAGAGAGAGAGAGAGAGACACACACACACACACACAGAGAGAGAGAGACACACACACACACACACACACACACACAGAGAGAGAGAGAGAGAGACACACACACACACACACACACAGAGAGAGAGACACACACACACACACACACACACACACAGAGAGAGAGAGACACACACACACACACACACACACACACTTCAACAACACTTCATGATGACTCTGATCTCTTCATGTCTAAACCGCGTCTCCTCCTCACCTCGGGGACGTCCACTACGAGCGGCAGATTCAGAAACTCAGGCTCTTCATCGTTAGCATCTGTGATAAACACTCGAACATTTTCTACGACCTGAGAAGTGAGATATAAAGAAAATCTGACTTTACCAATAATACATACACCATAAATGAACATTAAAACACATTCAACACGATACACATAATAAACAGAGGACTATGGGACTAAACAATAATATTTATGAAATCAGATGTCAAGCATTATTATTTCTTAAAGGTGAAGTGTGCAATTTTGGCACCAGTATATTAGTCAAAATCCTAAAATAGGTAACAATATATTTCTGGTAACACTTTATGTTAGGGTCTCTTAACTAGTTGCTTATTAGCATGCATATTACTAGAATATTAGCCATTTATTAGTAGTAATTAAGCACATATTAATGCCTTATTCTACATCCCCAATCCTATCCAATACCTAAGTACCGCACTAACTATTAATAACCAGCAAATTATGAATTTATTGATGGAAAAGTCGTAGTTAATAGTGAATAAGTGTTCACTATTCTAATATTTCTCCTACAATAATTACACTAAAACACATTGAATTGGGGGTCAGTGTTATTTCAATAAACATGACGTAACATTAAGATGATTTATGGTTATACGATGCTGTATGTCTGAGCTTTATCGGAACTGAAACAATCCTGTGATCAAATCTGATCATGTTTATCACCTTATTTCTCCCGTCTGTGATGATCACACACGCCACGATCTCATCCTGAACCTTAACAAGCAACACAAGTGGATTATTAACACGATACGTTTGACCTCATGGTTTATTGTCCAGAATTATCTCCTCATATTGTGTCGGGATTGAACCCTTGTAATGTCATCGACTCTCACCTCTCTGTCCAGCGTTTGGATGAGAGTCACGTTCCCTGATTTGGGCTCGACGCTGAAGAACTCTTTGGAGCTCTTATCAAAGGTCATGTCGAAGGTCACCGGCTCTCCTTCGGGGTCAGAGCCGTTCAGTGTGTAAACATGAGTCCCTGTGGAAGAACCAGTCCAGATACACACGATCTCAAATATGGAACTAATCAAGGGTCTCAATTAAATATGTGCAGCTTCACATGATTAGTGCAGATGGTCACATGACCAGAGCAGTTTATTTACTGTTTACACCTTGAGACACAACATAAAGATATGATAAAGATTTCTGGTACACATGATCTTTAAGGTGTCTAGTATTAATATATGCATTTGTATATATTTAGTTTTGTTGAGTGTGGTCATAGAGTGAGTAAACATGCTGATGGTCAGTGAACTTAAGTATACAATATAAATCAATTGCAGTTATTAGTGAAAACTGCACTAAAATGTTGCACTAAATTAAAAATTAAAATGTTACAAAAAATGTACAACAATGTTGTAATACTCATAGCATTAATATAAAAAAATTATGTTATATTTGACAAAAATTAACAATTTTGAAATGCGTTGATGGTTGAATTTGTTTGTTCCTATCAATGTTGCATAAGGTTTTTTATGCATAATAGTAACCGTGATCAAACAGCTTAAAATAGCTGGGCTGAGATATATAACTATTGTTATGACTGCAGAAATATGATATTTCAGTACACATTATCCCACGTGACCGCACATAAAACACAATTTTTCGCACACTTTTCCAAAAAAATAATTATTGATTATTTCAAAAGGTTACTTATGACACATCATTTGGATATTTTCATGTCTGGGAAAAATGGCATTAAACGGGTTAAAGACATTATTTACTACGATAAAGTATCTTAGTAGCAAATATTATCATATTTGTTAAATGTAGTACAAACACGGTCATATCCAACATAAACAGACCTTCTAGCAATTCATCCAACATTAAAACGTGATCCTAGAACCCCAAACAGTTCCCTGTCACTCATATTACATCACAATTAGCTTAATATTGAATTAATTATTTTTTGCACACAACAAATATGTATTCAGCAGGATCAGAGTGATTATGGTTATTATATCTGTGTTGTTTGATCAGACACATTCAGTCTGTGTGTGATGTTCTGTCTGTTATTGCCAGCATGTTATCATAGAAGTGAATGCTAACCGATGGATGTGTCTTCTGCGATGCTGAATAACGCCATGTTTCCGTTGCTGCTTCCAGCTCCATTATCATAGAAATACGGTGCAAAGTCAGATTGCCCTGAAAAAGACAAAAACTTCAAACTCAGCATTAAATGACATGGAAATGCACATCGAACATTACAAGTATCTTACTAAACCTCATAATGATGATCACACACAGAATCACACACAATGTGGTAAATAAAGTGATGTGATTTTGAGTGAAATCACTGACATAAAAATTGTCTTCATTTGTAAGTCGCTTTGGATAAAAGCATCTGCTAATTGACTAAATGTAAAAATCATCTGGACCAATTCAACTTCGTCACTGAATTTTAGACTGCTCCAAACATAATACAATAGTTCTAGCAAATTCTAATGATTTAAGTTAAAAGTGTATTTTAAAGCACTAAAGTAGCTCATTTGCAAAGCATTCCTGCAAATACTCGCTCGTTATACTTAAAGGATTATTGAGACAATCACAGTTTGAAGCTGATTACACACAGACTCGTCTCTAACCAGTAAAACAGCCAGTAACTCACCCATAGACACACACAGTGACACCAGAAGAACTAAAGTCTGTTTTCTCCTCATACTCTTCAGAAGACGTGTACAGACGCTGAAGGATGATATGAAGAGCGCTGCAGCTGCTGCTCGTCTGAAGACGTCTTCAAAGGCGTCTGAGCGCAGCTTCAATAATCCTGAGACTCAACCCGCAGCGGCTCATGACTCAAACAACACCACCGACCCACAGGACTGAACCTGGACACTTCATTATAAAGCCCATTTGAGAGAAAGCATCAGGTTAGTGTGTTCATTTAGTTCTGAACACAGTGCCATGTCTTTAACCTGGACATAGAACCCAGGTTCTGTAGATTCAGAACTAAATGAAATTAAACGACAGAATCTTCATTTGCATCAGCTCCTGATTAATCTGTCACTGATCTATTTTAAGGGTGAATGTGACGTTCAGCTGGTTTTGCGTCACACTTTTCACACATTATGCAGCGAGAACAACAGAAATTGAGTTCCTTCTTATTTGAGCAACTGAATATTAAAGATATGACCCGTATGGATCTTCTCTGCCCTGAACACACAGACTAGAAGACACTTCAGTGCACGAACAAATAAAGTTTAGTTGATTTCTGCATAACAGCGAGTCGTTGAGAACAAGAGCTGGAATGATGGAGCTGCTTTTTAATGCCGTTAAATGTTATATGCAGTTTGAAAAATATCAAATATCATATATCTACAGTTTCTAGCCCATCACTGAAAACATGGCAAACTGTCTCTTTCATCCATTTCAGTGCGAGACGGAGACTGCAGAACCACTAATCAACACAGATCATATTAATAATTGTTTAAATCATTAAGCCACTTTAGGCATGCATTACTGTACTCATATTGTCAATAAACGGTGCTGATAAGATTTGGAGAGAAATCACTGTACTCATGATCTCAAGCAGATTATTGCTTTATTAAATGGCAGAAAGAGTAATTTAATAACACATCCTTCTCAATACATTAATATTACGAATAAATAAATTGTTCCATCGAGTATTATAGTTTATTAGCTGTGGCTGTTCACAATTCTCAAGCAACATAACAACTTAGTCTTATTAATATTAATGCATCAGATTTCATATGACTCATCCGGTCAGAATTTAGAGTTGTAATCTGTATTAAAATATATAATTATGCTTTCGGAGTCATGATTGACTTCAGGATCTCTATGCTTTCAGATGGTTTCAATAATGAAGGTTTGGTCATTATTATATACAGTATATATATATATATTTAAATACAGCTGCTTTGTTTGCATCTTCCCTCATATGTGTGTAAGTGTTACATAGTGTGCACTTTACTGGGAACGATGCATTGAAGTGAATGTGATTGTGTTGCTCCCTCTGCTGGTTCACATCCGTCACAGCGCACACATGATCACAAACACACACCAGAAGACCGTCATCTATCAATACTGAATATTTCCTAACGTTTGAGTTTTACAGTAAGTGTCACCTGCAGCAGTGCTGATGTTCAGCGGCCTCGTCTCTGGATTAATCAGCATCAGAACAGATGGAGACACCAGGATTATTCTCTAATCTCACCGTCATCTGCTGCTGGTCAGAGCACAAATAAAACATGAGTGTGTGTCGATGGCCAGATGCTCAGACTTCATGGAACATAATCACCAGACAACACTGTAGTCAACTAAACGCTCAAACAATGAAACGCAAGATGAGGAATTTTTGAAAGCAAATCTGAATTTAAGTCTATCTTGAAGAGGATTCAACAGCATTTGCTCTAAATCTTCAGCGTTTACAGTATCAAAGATGTTATAATAATGGTGCTTAATGTCTGTTCTAAAGCAATAAACGGTAAACATGTGGTTTGAGATACAACTAAAGTTTATTGAACCATGAACTGCAAGAACAGAGCAATCAGTGACAAATAAATATACATAAATGTGTTTTAATTACACCAGCTGTGGAAGTAATACGATCTGCATTCACCTTCATTTGATGTTAACTATACCAATTACCTTATACTGACTGTTTAAGATGCAATTCAGCTGAAAGCAATCCAAAGGTTTTTCTGCTTTTAAAGAAATAAATGCAAAGACACTTTATTAATCTAAATCCCTCTCCTCCGGTCAGTGTGTCTTCTTCTGTCCTCGTGGCTACTTCCTTCTGTTCCCGCCGCCGTTAGCTAGAATCATCACCAGACGCATGAAGATGTTGAGCGTGTCCATGTAGATACCCATACATCTGGAGAGCACAGCGATGTTAACACATAGGCCTCGTTTACTCTGCAGGTCTTGATGCTCAATTCCGATGTGTTGCCTATATCAGATTTGTTTGTCTGTCCGTTAACACGTTCTTTCACTTGTGACCCATATCTGACTCGTGTGTTTACACTTGTTATAGCTTCTGAAGCATCGCGCATGCGTTGTTGTCATCTAGCGCCTCCACACGAGAACAATGTGACCTGTGCTGACAAAACCAGTCCAGCAAATGTGAAAAATGTGTTATTTTTATTTTCACAGTCTCCATTAAAAGACCTTTTATGAGATTATGTTCTCCTCCAGTTCTTTTCTTATTAATAATTAGGCTACTATATTAATAATCACAATATAGCTGTTTTTTATTTTATCTTTCCTATTATTTAAGAACAGATGCAAAAAAAACAAAAAAAAAAACAGTATAGGAATAAATAGTCTAGAAAGAAACAAATAATGTATTTATCATTTTACATCTAAACAAAAGCATTCATATAGCCTACGAAAAACAATATCAAATGTAAAAATCACTTCAGTGTGTTCATTACAAATATATTGATTATTAAAACTACTCTTTTCTTTTATTGATAGATAACATTGAGACAGACGGCCTGTAACGCACGAATCATATAAAGTTACACATCAGATGTTTTTCCTCATCAAGCGTTCACTGAAGACAGAACAGATTATGATTACTATTATTTAATAGTATACAGATATTTAATTACTATTGGGCTTAATGAACAAATTTTTGTGAAAACCTCAAATTCGACATTTTTCACTTTTTTTTTGCCTGTAGCTCAAAACAGCCCGTGCGCATTTTACACTCATTTTGCCAGCATGGGTCTCATATAACATCATTAAACCGCGGAGAAGTACCAAATTGTTAAGTTTTAATGACGTACAGAACGCATGCCTCAGAAAATCTGATCTGCCTGTTTACACGAGTCGCATCGGCACATATCCGATTTATATCTGATTTATCTCCACATATGAATGAGGCCCGGATCTGATCTCGCTAGATCCGAATGCATGCGTTTGTTTACGCTGTCATAGAACAGATCCGATCCGTGTCACATATGAGCAAAGAATCAGAATTGAGTCACATTTAACTGGCAGTGTAAACGAGGCCATTTATACCATAGAAAGACTGAATTAAACGAAACACATTACAAATGCACACAGCCATCTCAAGTCATGTGAAAAATACAAACGTTTGCTTCCTCGTGCGCACAGAAACACTTACGCATTAATGGGGTCATATTTCTGAACGCCATACACAGGGTGCGTCTCGGCTCGCTTGATGACTTTCTGTGTGTCGTACAGCAGAAACATGCTAAACAGGACCAGACCTCCATAAACCGCCACCGAGTACAGGCCGGCTCCGAAAGCTGAGGTGGGGGGCAGAAACATGGAGCCTGCGGAGAGGAGAGAACCGATCAAACTCCTGATCTAAACTATCTCAGCTAACTGAGCGTGTTAGAAATGTAAAAGATTGGATGACCAATAACTTCCTCCTATTAAATTCAGATAAGACAGAGACGTTACTTATTGGACCAAAAAACAGTACACAGAGTCTCTTTCCTCTACAGTCAAAGATCTGGGTGTTATATTAGACCGCATCAAAATCATATTTCCAATGTTACAAAAACAGCATTTTTCATCTTAGAAACATTGTCAAGCTACGGAACATGTGACCTGTTTCTGATGCAGAAAAGCTAGTTCATGACCTCTAGACTGGACTACTGTAATGCACTGCTAGCTGCTCGTCCTGCATCTTCAATAAACAAGCTACAGATAGACAGCGGCTAGAGTCCTTACCAGCTCAAGAAGATATGATCATATTACCACAATATTACAGTCTCTGCACTGGCTACCTATTAAGCTCCGTATCAGCTACAAAATATTATTACTTACCTATAAGGCCCTAAATGGTTTAGCTCCTAACTAGTCTTCTATCTCGCTACAATCCATCACGCTCCCTAAGGTCACAAACTCTGGACTCTTGGTAGTAGCTAGAACAGCAAAGTCCACTAAAGGAGGGAGAGCTTCTTCATATTTGGCTCCCAAACGCCTTCCTGATAACGTTCAGGGTTCAGACACACACTCGCTGTTTAAATCTAGATTAAACACACATCTCTTTAGCCAAGCATTCACAATGCATCTCAATCTTGTACTGCAGTTATATCTGATCAAACACATTATTATGCTTTAGCTTGGGTTGAACACATCATCTTTGCTTGGATGGAACAACAGCTACGCTAATTATGTCTCTATTTGTTTCTGTGTTTCTAGCTTCAGTCTGGATCTGATCTGAGATGACCGAACACCTGAGAAGAGATGATGCTGACCCCTCAGACAACATACACAATTACCAAATTTGCCATAAGTGAAATATATTAAGTTTCTAAAGTATATAAATATATTGTAGAATCTTAATCTCCTGTAAAGCTGCTTTGCAACGATTGTATCGTAAAAGGCGCTATACACATAAACTTGAATTGAAGTCACTGATTAAACTGAGAGAAGCGGTCACCCAGAGACGAGGCGAACACCACGCCGAAGCCCACGGCCAGCGGGCCGCCCAAGCTCAGGAACTTCTCGCTCGGCGCACACACGGCCACCGTCGACAGACCGGCCACGATTCCTGCGGTGTACCAGGCCGCTCGCACCATCAGCGGGCCGCCCAGCAGAGTTAACGGAGCGATCACGGCTCCCATCACACCTGCACACAGAGAACACGACCTCACCGTCTGCAGAACACAGCGCCCTCTGGAGGTCATCTGAAGCAGCACAGTCTGTACCTGCGTGTAGAGCCCAGGCCAGGTGTTTCGGCATCGGACTGTGTTCGTACGAGATCGACCTCACCAGCATCCCGGCGCCGATCATAGCAGCGAACGTGGCGCCAATAGCCTGCGGATCGTTAATAAGGTTATCACAGCATTAAATATGTGAATGTGAAATTCAAGCTGGATCATTACTATGCTATAATACAGTATATAATTAGCAGAGGTGGAAAGAATATTCTACTCAAGTAAAAGTAAAAGAAGCTCAACTCAGTTCCTGGAGGGCCACAGCCCTGCACAGTGTAGATATAACCCTAATTAAACACATCTGATCAGGCTGATCTAATCATTTAGGCTTATTTGTAAACTACATGGTGTGTGTGTTGAACTAAACTCTGCAGGGCTTCAGTTTCACACGCCTGGGATAGGCCTATACATCTCAAACTAGTTGTTTTTAATTAAAGGAATCAGAATAATAAGACATTTGGGCTGTTAGCAAGCAAATTAAATCAGTATCAGCATAATTAATCTTTGCAATGCACACAGAAGCTGCGTCTGAAGAGTGTTTAGATGTGTTTACACACGGTTTAATGCAAGACATGAATGCATTTAACATGCAATTACACATGCATAAATAATGTTTTGATATTAAACATAAAACACTGAATACTGATATCTGAAATTATTTAAATAATAAAAGATACTTTGACTGTGATATTAAACCGGCAGCAAGTCACTGTTAATAAGTGAGTCATTGTGATTGAACCGAATCATTTAAACGATTGAATCATTCAGGAACGAATCTCCGTCATGTTGCTCAGAGACACTAAACTAGCTGTGACTGTGTTTGGAGTTATATGTGTTGTTGAAATAAATCAAAAACAGGTAATATGCGTCTGTCTAAAACACAAGTCTCTTAATTAACTTCTTGTTTATTGACCTGTTGTAAAAAATGTTTTATATGCAATCATGCTGATTTTTGCACTCTTCATGTGATATTGATTTACTATATGAAATGATATAAATATATACATTTTCTGCCCCTATATCTTTAATTTTGTGATCATTCTAAATGTATTTTAATACTGAATCATGCAGTGAAAGAACACTTTAAACTAGTCTAATCTAGACTTCACAGCACTCTGTAGGAGAGTTTTGGCAAAATACTGATAATGTCAAATCGCACATTGTTTAAACAACAATTACGATATTATCGCAGATGATACACCAATGTCTTTTTGGCTAATTTGTGCAAAACCTTTTGCTAACCTGTCAAAGCTTTATTTTAACCACCGATGCAGCGCTGCAAGTATTTAGCTCTACACGCTTGTGAAGGGTGATGTGAGATATTATAAGCAGATAGTTTGGTCTCCCGAGACAAACACAGCTTACATAATAGAGCTTAAATATGACCAGGGTTCACTTTATTTCCTTCGAGTTCAGCTTCAGCAGAATATGACGGGGTTTTGTTTTCAGCTGGATCTGCACCATACGTCTGTCTTGATCGTCTGCATCTTTCTGCTGATTTAACACCAGTTTGTTCTTCTGCCCAGTATTTACTGCAGTAGTTTCCAGGGAGCGATTTGTTTTTTCTTACTCAGTAATTAATGTTTTAAAATGTAGCGAAGTACATACTTGAAACAAAATATACACTATATTGCCAAAAGTATTGGCACCCCCTTCTAATGAACAGGTTTGACTACTTTAGTAATTTCTATGAGTACAAATCTTAATGTTAAAGCATATAATGATATTCTAGGAAATTGTGTGCTTCTAATATTATAGCAACAGTTTGGACTCTTTTCTATTCTAACATGACAATGTCTCTGTGTATAAGACAAGGTTCAAAAAGAAAATGATTGATTGAGTCAGTGTGGAAGAACTTGACTGGTCTGCATAAAACCAAGTCCTAATCCCAGTTTAACACCTCTGGTGTGACTGTAAATGCAGACCTTGAGCCAAAAACTCATCACCAAACACCAATGACTTGTACATACACTATATAGACAAAAGTATTGGCACCCCCTTCTTTAGAACAGAAAATTGCACTTCCAAATCTGTGGCAACAACGATGGGAACATAATTCATGTATTTAAAAATTGTATTTCATCTCTGTAGCAACAGTTTTGTAAGTGTCTAAAATGACTGAACCCATATGAACAAGTCATTGGTGTTTGGTGATGAGTTTTTGGCTCAAGGTCTGCATTTACAGTCACACCAGAGGTTCCTAGAATATCATTATATGCTTTAACATTAAGATTTGTACTCATAGAGATTACTAAAGTAGTCAAACCTGTTCATTAGAAGGGGGCGCCAATATTTTTGGCAATATAGTGTACTTTGAGTAAAAGTAAAATGACAGATTTTAAAAATTACTTTAAAAAGTAGAAGTTCACAAAAAAGCTACTCAATTACAGTAACGCGAGTAGATGTAATTTGTTACTTTCCACCTCTGATAATTAGTACGTTTTGCTGATTTGCTGTTATGAAGTATGTATGTATGATGAGTTGTGTACCAGCCAGGAGCCCCTCATCATGAGTCCCATGAGCGCCGGTGTTCTGCTGACCGCGACGGCCGAGAGCGCTGTCAGACCCACGCTGCCCGCGAAATACATGTATGTGGAGTGAATCCGGTCCTTCACGTACTGCGGCCAGATCCTGTGAACACAGCTTCAGTCTGAATCAAGCACACAGTGTTCCTGAAACCAGCTCCAACACAATATCTGCAGTGTAGGCATTAAACCCAGCTCAGCTGAGCTGATCGTATCATGAAGCTGTTCGTCCTCAGAACCACGTTAAAACGAGAAGTAAACGTGTCAGCCTTTATCTACTCTAGGACTTAGTACACACTGCAGGTCTTAATGCTCAGATCAGATTTTTTGCCGACTGCCATCGGTCTCATGTGTGAAGCGTATCCGGCCCTGACCCGCATGCGCAGAAGAAGACGTGACGTCTGGATGCCGCTCGTGTTAGCGTGTGTTTAGCCATTTTTAAGTTAATGTGCAATCGGAGCCTAAATAACGAAGTGATAGTATTGTCTATATATTGTCTGCCATTGTGATTTTAACCTTCCCGCCTCCTCCAGACGTCTGTCGCATTACAATGATGTAAAAATCGCATGCGACATGTTTGTTCAGACTGAAGTCGCATTGCAAAACATGGGATATGTATCTGATTTAGGACCACATATGAAAGTGGGCCTGATTTGTGCTGTTCAGACTGTCATAAGAAAATCAGATATGGGCCACTTTAGCCTGCAGTGTGAACTAAGCCTAGTTTAACTCAACAGAAACTTCTGCAGTCGATCAGATTACACCAGTTATCACCAAGATTACTAAACCAGTCGTGTGCGGTCTGCAAATCAACGACATGTTTGTTTTAACAATCGGATGAATCCGATCTCTTTTGTGCTGCTGGCGTAATCAGATCAGCTCTAGCCTTTATTTCATTTAAAGTGTTTGGATGTGAAGGTGATGCTTACACCGCTTTCTCGATGGCTCCCATCTCATTGGACATCCCCAAGCCGTAATAACACAAAGCTCCGAGTCCGACGGCGGCGCCTCCGGCGAGGACGATCCGGCCCATGCTGTCGACTGCAGAGAACACAATCACAAACATCTTTAAAATGGGCCATAAATATAAATATCCTTAATTTATTTTGAGTTTGAAGCGTTAGAGATTTGTTACATAACGTTCAGACCTAACATCCATCTCAGGTGATCCGATCACAACCTGAGAACAGGGTCTAACCCATTTAGGACGAGATTACTTTGAACTAAGTCAGAAGTTAAGACTAAGATTTTCCTCCACAATCTAAAGACACACAGAGCAGGTGCGAGTCTAAACGTGTGTTTGATGTTCTGATCCAATGAGCATGAGCTGATGGTTTAATTTAGCTGGTAAATTAGCATTTTAGCAGTGTTTCTAACCAGCATGTAGAACTCGTCTATCTCAAACGAGCCTAACGACTCTTGATCAGACACATGGTACAGAGGTGTGATCGCATCACCGAGCGCCAAAAACATCATAATTTTACACAATACATAAATGTGGAGAAACCGTCTTTATAAAAGTACATGTGAACAGAATTCACTTTTGATGGCCGTGTCTGTAGCAGGTTGAAACGCTGCATCCTGAACTTGATCTTTGGTCGTCTTGCTCCGGCGGAACCCCAGTCGAGTCTTGGTGGAGTAACCCTGATCAAAAACACCATGAAACAACACAACACGGTCAGAACACAGTCAGAACACAAACAACACAGTCAGAACAGAGTCAGAACACAAACAACACAGTCAGAACACAAACAACACAGTCAGAACAGAGTCAGAACACAAACAACACAGTCAGAACACAAACAACACAGTCAGAACAGAGTCAGAACACAAACACAACACTATCAGAACACAAACAGTCAGAACAGAGTCAGAACACAAACAACACTATCAGAACACAAACACAGTCAGAACAGAGTCAGAACACAAACAACACAATCAGAACACAAACAGTCAGAACACAAACACATTCAGAACAGAGTCAGAACACAAACACAGTCAGAACAGAGTCAGAACACAAACACAACACTATCAGAACACAAACACAGTCAGAACAGAGTCAGAACACAAACAGTCAGAACAGAGTCAGAACACAAACAACACAATGAGAACACAAACAGTCAGAACAGAGTCAGAACACAAACACAACCCTATCAGAACACAAACAGTCAGAACAGAGTCAGAACACAAACACAACCCTATCAGAACACAAACAGTCAGAACAGAGTCAGAACACAAACAACACAATGAGAACACAAACAGTCAGAACAGAGTCAGAACACAAACACAACCCTATCAGAACACAAACACAGTCAGAACAGAGTCAGAACACAAACACAGTCAGAACAGAGTCAGAACACAAACACAACCCTATCAGAACACAAACAGTCAGAACAGAGTCAGAACACAAACAACACAGTCAGAACAGAGTCAGAACACAAACAACCCTATCAGAACACAAACAGTCAGAACAGAGTCAGAACACAAACACAACCCTATCAGAACACAAACAGTCAGAACACAATCAGAACACAAACAACACAATCAGAACACAAACACAGTCAGAACACAAACACAGCACTATCAGAACACAACCACAGTCAGAACACAAACACAACACTATCAGAACACAAACACAGTCAGAACAGAGTCAGAACACAAACACAATCAGAACACAAACACAATCAGAACACAAACACAGCACTATCAGAACACAAACACAGTCAAAACACAAACACAACACTATCAGAACACACCAGTCAGAACACAAACAGTCAGAACACAAACACAGCACTATCAGAACACAAACACAGTCAGAACACAAACACAGCACTATCAGAACACAAACACAGCACTATCAGAACACAAACAGTCAGAACACAAACACAGTCAAAACACAAACACAGCACTATCAGAACACAAACAGTCAGAACACAAACAGTCAGAACACAAACACAGCACTATCAGAACACAAACACAGTCAAAACACAAACACAACACTATCAGAACACAAACACAGTCAGAACACAAACACAGCACTATCAGAACACAAACACAGTCAGAACACAAACAACACAAACACAAACACAGTCAGAACACAGTCAGAACACAAACACAATCAGAACACAAACACAGCACTATCAGAACACAAACAAAGTCAGAACACAAACACAACACTATCAGAACACAAACACAACACTATCAGAACACAAACACAGTCAGAACACAAACACAACACTATCAGAACACAAACACAACACTATCAGAACACAAACACAGTCAGAACAAACACAACACTATCAGAACACAAACACAGTCAGAACACAAACAACACAAGCACAAACACAGTCAGAACACAAACACAGTCAGAACACAAACACTATCAGAACACAAACACAGCACTATCAGAACACAAACACAGCACTATCAGAACACAAACACAGTCAGAACACAAACAACACAAACACAGTCAGAACACAAACACAAACACAGTCAGAACACTAACACAGCACTATCAGAACACAAACACAGTCAGAACACAAACACAATCAGAAAACAAACACAATCAGAACACAAACACAGCACTATCAGAACACAAACACAGTCAGAACACAAACACAACACTATCAGAACACAACACAGTCAGAACACAAACACAACACTATCAGAACACAAACACAGTCAGAACACAAACACAACACTATCAGAACACACCACAGTCAGAACACAACAGTCAGAACACAAACAACACAGTCAGAACACAGTCAGAACACAAACACAGACAGAACACAGTCAGAACACAAACACAACACTATCAGAACACAACACAGTCAGAACACAAACACAACACTATCAGAACACAACACAGTCAGAACACAAACACAACACTATCAGAACACACCACAGTCAGAACACAACAGTCAGAACACAAACAACACAGTCAGAACACAAACACAGACAGAACACAGTCAGAACACAAACACAACACTATCAGAACACAAACACAGTCAGAACACAGTCAGAACACAAACACAGACAGAACACAGTCAGAACACAAACACAACACTATCAGAACACAAACACAGTCAGAACACAGTCAGAACACAAACACAGACAGAACACAGTCAGAACACAAACACAACACTATCAGAACACAAACACAGTCAGAACACAAACACAACACTATCAGAACACAAACACAGTCAGAACACAAACACAACACTATCAGAACACAAACACAGTCAGAACACAAACACAGTCAGAACACAAACACAGACAGAACACAGTCAGAAC
>CM041809.1:35693781-35731281 GCA_023376895.1 Aspiorhynchus laticeps
CATGATGAAGGGATGAAATCAGTTTAATCATCAAAACTGTTTAATTGAGCTGAAACAGCAGATTTCTGTAAGTCTTTCTTACCGAAGGTACGATAAAGTCTCATTTGTTAACGCTAGTTAACATGAACTAACTTAGCATTATCATCTTTACAGGATTTATTTGTTTGTTTGTGAGTTCACAGTTCATTATGCAATGTTAATAAATGCTACAGAGGAAGAATTTATCATAGGTTTATATTAACTAATGTTAACCAATAAAACCTTGTTGTAAAGTGTTACCCAGATTGTATTAAATGTAATTGTTTGCATGTGAAATACACTGTTTTTATCTTTTAATTGAAACCCTACCCAGCATGCTCTGCTGTGGTGTCAGTATTGCACATGATTCACAGTCAGTGATAATTAGTGGTGTTTACTAAAACAAGAATCACTATTATTATTACTACTTCTTTGTCTTCTGCTTCCAGAGCAACCTTCGTAAGTCTTTACGCAGCATGTTGTGCTATGAATATATCTCAAACTATGCAGAGACCATAACTGTGTAGAAACCAGTGGTGGACAAAGTACACAGATCAAGTACTTGAGTAAAAGTACAGATGCGTAGGCAAGGCAAGTTTATTTATACAGCACATTTCATACACCGTGGTAATTCAAAGTGCTTTACATAAAAGAAAGTGACATAGTCATTAAAAACAAAGAATTAAAAATAATAAAAACAAGGAATTTTAAAATGATATAGAAATTGATTTAAAATGAAATTTAAAACAGTTAAATAGAAAATGATTAATACAGTGCAGTCAGTTCGGACATAGCACATTGTTCATTCAATAAATGCACAGCCAAACAGATGAGTTTTGAGTCTGGATTTAAATGTGGCTAATGTTTTAGCACATCTGATCTCTTCTGGAAGCTGATAATAGCTAAAAGCGGACTCCCCTTGTTTTGTGTGAACCCTTGGTGTTTCTAACGGACTCGATCCTAATGATCTGAGTGGTCTGTTAGGTTTATATTCACTGAGCATATCTGCAATGTATTTAGGTCCTAGGCCATTGAGTGACTTATAAACGAGTAAAAGTACTTTAAAATCAGTCCTAAATGTAACTGGAAGCCAGTGTAAGGACCTGAGGACTGGTGTGATATGCTCAGATGTTCTGGTTCTAGTCAGAATCCTGGCAGCAGTGTTCTGGATGAGCTGCAGCTGTCTAATGCTCTTCTTTGGAAGGAGACCATTACAATAATCCACCCTGCTGGTGATAAAGACATAAACAAGTTTCTCCAAGTCGTGACTGGAAACAAAACATCTAATTCCTGCAATGTTTTTGAGATGATAGTATGCTGATTTAGTTACATGGCTACTGAAACTAAGGTCTGTCTCCAGAATCACCCCAAGATTTCTGACTTGATTTTTAGTTGTTTGACCCCTAGAGTCAAGGTATGCATTCACCTTGAGAACTTCATCTTTGTTTCCAAATGCAATGACTTCAGTTTTCTCCTTGTTTAGCTGAAGAAAGTTCTGGCACATCCAGCTGTTAATTTCATCAATGCATTGGCAGAGGGAGTCAATGGGGCTGTAATCATTTGGAGATAAGGCCAGGTAGATCTGGGTATTATCAGCATAGCTGTGATAGGAAATTTGGTTCTTCCTCAAGCTTGCTGGTGCTAATAATAAAATATTACTCCAGTAAAAGTAAAAGTACTGCTTTTTTCAATTTTACTCGAGTGAAAGTACAAAAGTACTCGATTTTTTATGTACTTAAGTAAAAAAGTACTGATAGATAGATTTATTTTGCAATTTTATATAGACTACTTTATTTAATTTTATATTAGCACATATTTGTATAATCCTACTGTTCAAAATACCTGGGATTTTCCCAAAATAACCACTATATGGAGTCAAGATATATATTTAGTTGTTGATATGGACTACGTTGATGAGGGTCATGTAGTAATGTTCACTGTGAATTTGAATCTCATTTTCACCAGTAAGAAAAAAAGTGTTTTAAAACTTGTTTTGCAGAACGTCACAGTTATTTATGACATGAGAATAAGGCCTGAAGTTAGGAAGAACATTTTAAGGAAAATATAATTATATTTTCATAATGATTTTTTTCTTCTCAAACCTTGTCTGTGGTGTAAAAACACCCCTGGCCAAATGCCCCCAGAGGGCATCACTTCTGATAATTACTGTAGTTATGTTCTGAACATCACATCATTTCTTTCTCCCTCAGATGGTGACTGAATAAAAATATTTGGACTTTATATCTAAAAATTTCCTCAACTTAGCACCAGCAAGCTCGTTAGCTAGACAGTTAGCATCAGCTAACAATATTTACTTATTTTCAGTATGGTTATGAATAAACATTCATATCTGTCTACTCGGCTAGTTGATCTAAACAATATAAAAATTTATACTGTTGATAAACAATATAAAAACAGACGTCACATAGGGTTAAATGATTTAATAAAACTGCTAACGTTACAGCAGCGGGGAATATGAACGTGCATGAGTTATTTTATTTAATCTGTGTTATTTTAATGTTTCGTTTTTTTACCTAAAACATAGACACTGACATTGATCTGTCTGCATTCAAGCATTTCAGAGGGCTTAAGTAGATCACCCTTTACAGCAGATTTAGTTCACAAACAACTGACAGTTTTGACCTAAATATGATTTTCAGTTCCAATAATTAATCCTAAAATTCGACTTTAGTAACTTTAGCATCAGACGCGCGCGCTCACAAGATCTCCCGGTTCTTTACTTGTGAGTTCAGTTCACTGGAGACTCGCTCTAAACGATTCATTTGAATCAGTGAGTTTTCGACTCGAGAACAGCTGCAATCGAATCAGTTCAATTCATGAATGAATCGTTTGGTGTGATTTGCGAACCGATTTAACAGGTTCATGAATCAGTTTGTTCATGAATCAGACACCGCTTCTGCGTCTCGGAGCACGTGATGTATTATAAGGAGTAACAATATGTTTTATTAAATGTAGTGAAGTAAAAAGTACGATCTTATGCTTTGGAATGTAGTGAAGTAAAAGTAAGTTACTCAAAATAAAACTACTACAGTAAAGTACAGATACTTGAAAATTTGACTTAAGTACAGTAACGAAGAAGTTTTACATCGTTACTGACCACCACTGGTAGAAACAGCATAGAAATGCAGCTGAATTGACTCCATATGAACGGCCTGCCGATCGCTCACAGAACTACTCTCACAAACACGTCAAAATACACTTATCTTGCATTTGATTCGTCTCTTTCTGCCTCATCAAGAGATTTATTCAGATTTGTTATGAAAACCAAACCTGTCGTTATGTCAGATTGTGAAGCATAACTCATACATATATTACATTTCACAATGCTGTTAGTAATATAAAACACATTTAAATGAATGCTAATAACTATGCTCCTATATATCATACAGTCAGAATAATTATCTACAGTAACTACTGACAGAAAAACATGGATTATCCATGACCGCAACGAGACAGGTTGAATTAATGATTACACAAATGCTATAAAGCAGATGTATTTGTGGGTATGGAGTGGAGAATAAATCTAGATTAGTGTGGTTTTACAGTGTTTGTCATGTGTTTTATTTCAGGGTTCAAACAGAGGAAAAAGATGAAGGAATGATCTGAGAGTGAACACATTCACACACAAGAATGCGCATTAAATATACCATTTCTATCATCTTTATTGTGGCTCTGGTCATCATAGAAAAGGAAAACAACATTATTTCAAAGTAGGTTGTTTTCTCTCTCTCTTCATCTGTTTGTTCCTCTGTATGTGTGACACCTTTGTGTTTAGTTCGGTGGAGGATTACAGGAATCTAAATAACATTCAAATCAAAGCTTGTCGGTTGTGTTGGTGACTGTGTTATTCATTTTGCTGCGTACAAATTTCTGCTCTTAGAGAAATTGCTTCTTTGAGAAGAGATTAGACATTAAAGGGATAATTCCATTGAAAATGACATTTTTTTCTTCTCATTTATTGATGTTGTGCCAAACACGCATGACTTTCTTTCGGAAAGAAGACATTTTGAAGACAAATTGACTCGTTGTACGGACAAAAAATGTTTTTGTGTTTTGCAGAAGAAAGAAAGTCACACATTTGGAAGGACATGAGGGAGAATAAACGATGACAGAATGATAATTTTTGGGTGAAATGACCCTTTAGTATGATGGCCGAGAAAGCTCAATGCGCTGCAAATAGAAAAAAACACCTGCAAATTTAGAAAACAACTTCCTCAATTTTACAATGTATGCGCTGCAAATGCAAACTAAAAATTCTTTATTTGGTTGTGTTGTGAGCATTTGCAGCACCTGCTGTCATATTTATGAAGATGTTTTCTTGATTTGCTGGTGCTTTTTCTATTTGCATGTGTTTTCTGAAGTTGCAGCGCGTTGAGCTCTCTCGGCCACCGTACTTTAGCACTAATAGCTTTATCCACCCTGTGTGTGACTGCGGTTTCTTCTGTGTTTCTCAGGGTGTCTGATAAACTGAGCCCTAGACTGACCCCGCTGACCCCGCTGCTGACCCTCAGTGCTTCTCTCCTGTCCGCTGCGCAGCACAATGTCTCGACGGACGCCTCGTCCCAGCAACACCTGAGTGCTCTGGAGAACTCGACTCGGAGCGTCCAGCGCAGCGCGGCGTCCGCCGCCGGAGGACAGAAGCACATCCTTCTGCTGGCCACGACTCGCACCGGATCCTCGTTCGTGGGAGAGTTCTTTAACCAGCAGGGCTCCAGCATGTTTTATCTGTTCGAGCCGCTGTGGCACGTGGAGCGCATGCTGACCGTCGAGAGCGGCGGGACCAATGCTACGGTCGCAGGGCCGGCGTACAGAGACGTTCTGCGCCAGCTGCTCCTCTGCGACTTTTCTCTGCTGGAGAGCTTCATCGAGCCGCTGCCGCAGGATCATGTAACCGCCGCGCTCTTCCGCCGCGAGTCCAGCCGCTCGCTGTGCGAGGATCCCGTCTGCACGCCGCTGGTCAGGAAGGTGTTCGAGCGCTACCGCTGCCGCGAGCGCCGCTGCGGGCCACTCAACCTGACGCTGGCCGCTCAGTCCTGCGCTCTCAAGCAACACCGCACCATCAAGTCCGTCCGAGTACGGCAGCTGGAGACGCTCCGGCCGCTAGCCGAGGATCCCCGGCTCGACATGACCTTCATCCAGCTGGTCAGAGACCCTCGCGCCGTCCTGGCCTCGCGCATGGTGGCCTTCTCCAGCAAGTACGACGTCTGGAAGCGGTGGGCCGTGGACGGAGACCTTCCGGTGGACGAGGATGAAGTGAGGAAGCTCAAAGGAAACTGCGACAACATCCGCATGTCTGCCGAGATCGGCCTGAAACAGCCGCCGTGGCTCCGCGGACGCTACATGCTAGTGCGCTACGAGGACATCGCGCGGTTCCCCATGCGCAAAGCTGCAGAGATGTATGACTTTATAGGCATTCCCTTCACCGCAAAAGTGGAGGAGTGGATCCTAAAAAACACCCGGGCGTCTAAGGAGGTCAGTGGAGTTTACTCCACCCAGAAGAACTCCTCGGAGCAGGTGGAGAAATGGAGGTTCAGCGTTCCCTTCAAACTGGTGCAGCTGGTGCAGAAAGTGTGCGGACCCACCATGACTCTGTTTGGATACAAGTTTGCAGAGAACAGAGACATGCTGACTGATAAATCAGTAAGTTTGATTGAGGAGAGAATATTTTTATGATTCTACACCTATACTTCATGAGGAAGAATGATGAGATTCATGAAGTAAATATTCCCTTCTAAAGCAGTATTGAAAAACTATATTATTTCCTTTTTTGATGAATGGCCAGTGAGCTCATTTGATGGGTAGTTGAAGACAGGGATTGCATTGGGATCTAGCAGGCGTTTGAAGTCTTCTTGACTGTATATACTGTACTGTATGTGTTTGTTTGAGGAGAAATGAGCTGCTGTGTTCAGATATTCTTACTGCAGCCGGATTGCAGAACTCTGTGAATGATATCATAGAACTCATAATTTCATACATTTAATATATTGTCTTATTTGACAAGGGCTCTTTGTTAGAAACAAAAGTGACAATGAATCATTTCATAATTATTTTCATATTACGTTAGTCCAGTTTGTTATGAAAAACCCATAGTGTCTTGTAATACAGGCTTTAAAATTTCCCTTAAGGCATTAATAAAGTTTTACTTAACCTTGCCTGAAATTCATTATGTGTTTTCTGTATTCTAAAGATTTGATCGATCAATAAAAACAGGTTCTTTAGTTGCTGTACTTTGAGCGATAGCTAATGTCTAAACATAATAAATACATGTAAGCCGAAGATGTGATTGATGGCCGTTCTGTAGGAGCAGATTTCACATGGGCTTGTGAAAAGAGCAAGAAATGAACAAAGATCTCTTTCAGAGCTCTTGCTAAAGAATCCACGAGTCTAAATGTGAAGGACGGGTTCTAGTCTCATCTAAATCTGCAAGCACTAATTAGTGTCTACAGTCCAGGAATACACATAAACCTCAACGATGGCCCAGAAACACTTAGTAGTACAGCATGTCTTTAACCAAATGTTGTTTTTCATTTATCTGTGCTTTCTGTGTCTCGTTCTCGTGGGTCACGTCCACACCATGTGCTAGCACTTAGCATCGACCTGCCTTCGAGGAGGAAGAACCTGCTTGCTGTAGCAGCTGCTAATCAGCTGTTGCGTTTATTACTGTGCCGGCTGCTATTTAGAGCGCCAGAGAAACTCCAACATACTCATTTAGTCTGAACCCCTCCTGTATGTGGTGCAGAGCGGTTTACTCAAACTGACCTCGCCCTCCCACCCACACACATGCATTCGCTCACCTCACGTCCAGCGCTTGAGCTCAGCTTACATTCGATGCCATAGAACAACCTTTTTGTCTAAATGGTATTCAGTTCCAAAAAAGAACGAAAGAAGGTTCTTCAGATTATAAAAAGGTAAGCAAGAGATGGTTCTTTGACTGAATGGTTCTTTGTGGAACCAAAAATGGTTCTTCTATGGCATCGCTCGAAGAACCTTTTGAAGCACCTTTATCTTTAAGAGTGTAGGTGCAACATACTCAATCTCAAACCAATGCTTTTGATATGATCTACAGCCTGTGATAAAATATGAGAGCATCTTGCAAAGAAATTTATAGCACAAGGACATTTCATGCTTCGTGAGGTCTGAAGGAGCTGTGGTTTGTGTGGGCTGTGTGACGAGGGTGGAGCATGTGTATATGGTCAAAGCAAATATAGAAGAACCCAACCACTTTCCACAGTCTCAGAGGCCCCTTTATTCCTTGCAAGTAAAATCAGGCCATTAAGCTCCACCCTGCAAACAGACCACCACATCAGATAATGAGAGAGCTGTAGTATAATGCCCTTTGAGAAGAGTGCGGGTCAAAAATATAATTTAACATCACTAACTTATTTACATTAGGTTATACCAACAAGACAAATTTTTATGGGTTAAATCGGGTAGAAATAGCTAACAATTGCCGGTCTGCAGTGTGTATATTGTGTCTTTCAGGCAAGACAGTACTTCAGATGTTGCCTATATCCATTTATATGTAAAAAAAACTTGCTGAATTATTGACTCAAATCATAATGATTTTAATTTAATCTATGCTCCTGCAGAAATATAGAGAACAACAGCCTTGGTTTGTGCTCGATGGGAATGTCTCAGAGTACTCGCATCCTTGTGAGATGTGTAGACGAGCCTGACTCATTTACAACCGTGTCTGAGAATCAGACGTCACAGAGAGAAAATAGCCACACGTACCTGAGCTCAACTGTGACTATATAAACAACACCACTCATGCACCTGGTTTTACAGTTTGTTTTCCTTTTTCAGGCTAAAACCACCTCTTCATAAGCAGCCAAAAGCAATGGCGTGGGTCAGACTGTATGAAAAGCACAGTCTTCTATGCATCAACATAATTTTGTTCTGTTTGTAATTGCAGTTGTGTTTACCTCCTCTCAGACATCTCAAGGCATTTTTATAGATGCCTCCTTTTCACTTTAAGTGGCTTTGCTGTTTTTTTCCTCCGTCACAAACTCACATATTCTCTGTTTGTCTTTATGCTCAGAATAGATTTAGCTGCAAACAGTTCACATTCTTTGTGTGTGTGGCAAAGGCCACTGCCGCTGGTCCGGACAGACTTCAGATATTGTTTGAATAACTTAGTTTAGTGAAAATTTACACAAAGAGAAACACAGGAAAAACACAACCTCTCAAGCTTTTCATCTGGAGTCTGTTTATTCCATGAGCTTACTGTTCTTTCTCCGAGATCCTGTAGAGTTTAGGATTGAATCCGGGCATGTTCAGAAAACAACTGAAGCAAAGCAGGGCCAGTATCATAACCTGAATGATTTTCTTGTCAAAGTTTCTAAATTAATCAATGTTTTGACTGATCCCTCACAATATTTACTCCATAATTGCTGCTCCAAAAGAGTTTGTGCAAAGAAACTTTCCTTGTTCAATGTTGATGTAAAGTCAGCTTCTCCATGCGCGCTTAAGAACAGATCATTGTCGTGCATCACATGATCCTCATGAGGCTCTGAATGTGTCATTGTGCAGCTGTGATTTTGTTGTCCCACATTTAAACGGAAGACTTTGTTGAGAAGGGACTGAAGTTATTTAACTAGGTATGTCAGAGTCTCAGTCACAAACTATAATTTAGTCAAGTTCCACTAACTCATTAAAATATTTAAAAACAGAGAGCAGGGTGACACTGATACAATGTTGAGTTTTCATCCAAAGCATCATCTTGGTTGAGACTCTCATTTCAATGTTTAAAATGTGTTTTGAAATTTTGGCCAAAGCCGAGGCACACGTGGATGAAGACTGTGACATTTAAACTAACATTAGCTGTGTTCGACGTGAAGCGGTGCTGCAGACGGATCGGTGTTTGGCATCAAAGTACAGCGAGAGCGATTCGAGAACACGAGGAGTCGTTAGTCTAGAGCAGGGCTATTCAATTACTTTGTTCTTGGGGCCACATGGTCAAATGCTGAGTGCCCGGGGGGCCAAAAATTATTCTTCTCATAATTTGTGTACACACAATGCCATTTTTTCAAAATGTTTATTATTCCACATTGAAAAGCGACAGAAACTCTTTGAGTAATTAAGCAAATATAATATTATTTGTAGCAGCTGTAAAATGGTCTTAAAAGTAAACATCTATATTTGAAACAAATGTATTCTGCGCACATAAGTCAACATTCAACATGCAGTTTGGCCTATTTCATGTCACATTTCACACCAATAATTACATCGCAACATTTCCAATAGAGTTTATAAATCTTTTTGTGTTCTTGTTAATCTGCAATTAACTATTTTATATATAAACAGGCAAGGGACATCAATTAACCTGCATCACATTTACAATATTCAGTATGCAGTTTTCTTTATCTCCCACAAATCACAAATAGAAAAAAGTTATAATAATGCAAGAGATAGCACTTCTTTGATTGAAAAATCAAAAATTAATTATTCTCAATGTGTGGAAACTTTACACAGTGCCATCTTTTTAAAACATATTGAAACATATTTTACTATGGAAATCTACAGAAACTTTTTAAGTAATTATTTTAGTTGCAGCATAAACTGTGGAACAGTCTTAAAAGTAAACATCTATATTTGAAACAAATGTATTCTGTGCACATAATGCAAAAACATATATGTATTCACACTAATAACATCTCAATTTCGAATAGAGTTTATAAATCTTTCTGTGTTCTATTTACATGTCCATCTTCAATCAACTATTTTATATATTGACAGGGGACATCAATTAACTTGGATCACAAATACAATGTTCAGTATCCAGTTTTCTTTCTCTCTCTCACAAATCACAAACACAGATAGAAAGCTACTAATGTGAGAGATGTCATTTCTTTGATTGGGCCAGGGTGGAGAAGGATGGTTCATATGAAGTGAGGGCAATCCGCAAACAGTGATGCAGACATCAAGGAAGCACAACCACTCGTTTTTATGGCATTTGTGTGAGATAAGCTGGATTCGCAGGTATACGTCGAACTAACAGAGCTAGCACAAACACTGCCAGTCTTTTTGCATTTGGGAATTTATCGGCGTCAATGCAGTCAATCCAGAATTTCGTCAAGTTCTCATTCTCATATGCGTGCTTCAGTTCAGATGATACTTGCATGTCAATGATTTCCAGTTGCAGAGAACCTTTGTCAAGCGAGGTGAGAAATTCATGCGCTTTTGCGGAAATATCAGATGCATCTTCTTTGGAAAATGGGTCTCGCACAAAATGCAGCACCACTGTGGGCATGTCGAATTCATTGAATCTTGTTGCAAAGTTATCCCTCAATTTACTCACAAATTCAGACATTGTCGGGGTGACTTTGGGACTTGTGGATGACTTAATAAAGTCATGGAGTGTGGGGAAGTGGAGCATCCTCTTAGTCGAATCGGAGGAGAAAAGAGTCAGTTTTTCAATGAGATCGACCACAGTTTTATCCCTCCCTTGTAGTGTCAGATTAAGCACATACAAATGATGAAAGATGTCGCTTAAAAAGCACATCTGTGATACGAATCCATCATCCAGCATTTGAGACAGAAACGTGTCTGCTTGTTTGTGCTTGCAGTCATGGAGAAATCCTCCCTGAGTTCACAGACCCTCTGGAGGCATTGCCCTTGCTAAACCAACGAATATTATTATGTAGAAGTAAGTCCCAGTGCTCGGCTGACATGTCTGCTAACATTGTACGAAATAATCCATGTTGGAGACTCGATTTTGACCTGATGAAGTTAATAATTGCCATGACTGAATCCATGGTATTTTCCAACTCACCACAAAGTGTAGCGCACAAAACGCTCTGATGGATGAGGCGGTGGAGCGATTTCATCCACGGTGCAACAGCCGACAGTCGCGCAGACAGACCGTTAACTCTCCCCGTCATAGATGGTGCTCCGTCGGTAACATATTCACACGCTCCAGATTTAGTCTATTGACTTTGAAAAAAATCAACAATTCTTTGGAAAATGATTTCACCTGTTGTACGTCATTCCAGTGGTATTAGGCCCATTATGCCTTCTCTGAAGATGTCCCCATCAAAAAAACACACAAATAAACTAAGCTGAGCTGTGTCAGAATTGTCTGTGGATTCGTCCACAGCCATGGACATGAAGTCAGCTTTGTGTAATCTGTCCAAAAGTGTTTTAAAAACATCAGTGGCTAAAACATCTACCCTCCTTGCAGTTGACATGTCTGACATCGGTATTGACTTGATACATGACATGACCTGGTCTTTCACTTGATTATCCGCTACCACCTCCCCGATAGCGGCTAGCAAACATTATTTTATGGTCTCGGCTTCAGTGAACGGCCTCTTCTTTTTAGCGAGGATCCATGCCACACGCAGTGATGCTGTTGTGGCCTTCTCTTGGGCAGAGCAAGATTGACTTATGACAGCTCGGCTACATTCGTAGGTTGATGTTAGCGTTTGGATTTTGCGTTGTCGGATATGGGAACCCAGCGGATAGTTGATATTAAAGTTTGAATGCTTTGTATTGAAGTGCCTACGCAGGTTGTATTCTTTTGACACCGAGATGCATTCAGTGCAAAGCAAACACATCGGCTTCCCCTCTGCAGTCTCAATAAGAATCAGAAACTTTATTTGTCATACCAGCTCACATTTACATGTTATGGTACGAAATTAGAACTCAGGTCCCGGTTTAAGCCACAAAAAGAAAGTATTATGAATACTTTATAAATACTCATGTACAAGCGGAAATAATCCAAGGAGGTAATCCGTAATATTGCACCTATAATGAGTGAAGTATTACCCTTAAAGTGTTTTTAGTACAGGTCAGTCTGTGTGTGTGTATATGTGTGCGTGCATGCACGCATTCAAGAGGGGGAAGGAGTGCCTATAGAGCATGGCTAGAGTTCAACAGTCTAACAGCTTCAGGGAAGAAGCTGTTTCTAAGCCTGGTGGTCTTGCTCCGGATACTCCTCAGCCGCCTACCTGAGGGGAGGGGTTGAAAGAGTCCATGTGCGGGATGAGTGGAATCCTTCATGATGCGAAGGGCCCTCCCCCTACATCGTGCTGTGTAGAGGTCTGTGATGGTGGGAAGCCTGCTCCCTACGGTCCTCTGTGCAGCCCTCACCACCCTCTGCAGAGCCCTCTTCTCAGCAGCAGTACAGCTGCCGTGCCACACAGTGATACAGGTGCAGAGGACACTCTCCACCGCACAGTGATAGAAGCTCCTCAGGACTGAGCTTCCAAGTCCAGCTCGCCGCAACTTCCTGAGGAAGTAAAGACGCTGGTGGGCCTTCCTAACCAACCGGGTAGTGTTGGTGCTCCAGGTGAGATCCTTGGCTATATACACACCCAGGTACCTGAAGCTAGAGACCACTTCCACAGCTACTCCTCCGATGTACAGGGGAGGAAGAGGGCGCCTGTCCCTTCTGAAGTCCACCACCATCTCCTTGGTCTTCTTTACATTGATGAAGAGGTTGTTACCTCTGCACCAGTGCACCAGATGTTCCACCTCCTCTCTGTATTCCGACTCATCATTGTCAATGATGCGTCCCACTACTGCTGTGTCGTCCGCAAACTTCACTATATGGCAGCTGGGGTGTCTCGCCGAGCAGTCATACGTCAGCAGAGTGAACAGGAGGGGGCTCAGCACACAGCCCTGTGGTGAGCCAGTGCTGAGGGTGATGGAGGAGGAGATGGTATTATGGATCCTGACAGTCTGAGGTCTATTAGTCAGGAAGTCCAGGACCCAGTTCCCCAGTGTGGGACTCAGACCAAGGGAGGAGAGCTTCTGCACCAGGATCTGTGGGATGATGGTATTGAAGGCCGATGAGAAGTCCAGGAAGAGCAGACGAACATAGGAGTTTCTGCTCTCCAGGTGGGTGAGGGCTGTATGAACCACTGATGAGATGGCATCATCCGTGGAGCGATTTTTCTTATAGGCATACTGGTGGGGGTCCACAGTGACGTCGATGGAATCTTTAATGTGGGCCATGACCAGCCTCTCGAAGCACTTCATGACTACCGGAGTCAGAGCTATAGGTCGATAGTCATTCAGGCCTGTCACTGTGGAGCACTTTGGGACAGGAACAATGGTGGCAGTCTTTAAACAGGTAGGGACAGATGCCAATAACAATGAAGTGTTAAAGATGTCTGTAAGCACCTCAGACAGCTGGTATGCACAGTCCCTCAGTACCCGCCCTGGGATGTTGTCGGGGCCTGCAGCTTTGCGGGGGTTAATTCCTTTAAGGGTCCTCCTCACATCAGCTATGGACACACTGAGGGGCGTGTCACCGGATGATGGTATAAGTCTAGTGCAGGGGGGAGGGGTGTCAGGGTCCTCGAAGCGAGCATAGAACCTGTTGAGTGCATCTGGTAAGGAGGGGTCCCCTGGGCATTGTGCATCCCTGGTGTTATAATCCATGATGCACTTAATGCCCTTCCACATGCTCCGGGGGTCATTGGAGCTGAAGTGCCCCTGAATTTTCCGAGCGTATGTGGCTTTAGCCCTCGCGATGCCTGCCGTCAGTTCTTTCCTCGCCACTTTCAGCGCTGATGCCTCACCTGCCCTAAACGCAGCATCCCTAGCTTTCAGCAGAGCTCTCACCTCAGCATTCAGCCAGGGTTTCTGGTTCGGAAAGCAAGTTACTGTCCTGGTGATAGCGACATCATCAGCACACTTAGAAATAAAACCAAGGACGGAGGAAGTATATTCCTCTAGGTCCACCTCTCCCTCACACATAGCTGCGTCTTTAAAGACCTGCCAGTCTGTGCACTGAAAGCAGTCCTGAAGCACAAAGGCTGCATCACTAGGCCACACAGTGACAGTCTTTTTTGTTGGCCTGATCCGTCTCAACAGGGGGCGGTAAGCTGGTGCCAACAGGATGGTGATGTGATCGGAGAGGCCAAGATGGGGGCGAGGAAGAGCTCTGTATGCACCCTGGATGTTAGTGTACACACAGTCCAGAGTGTTATCTCCCCGTGTGGGAATAGTGACATGCTGGTAAAAACTGGACAAAGTGTCCGTCAGTTTCACGTGATTAAAGTCTCCCGCAACTACGTAAAATGCATCCGGGTGCTTTATCTGCAGCGAGCTGATGGTTTCATGTAGCTCCTGTAGCGCTTCGTTAGCATTAGCACCCGGCGCGATGTAAACAATGGTGATAAACACCGCAGTAAACTCCCGTGGCAGGTAGTACGGCCGACATTTCACTGTCATAAGTTCTATCGCCACAGAGCAATAACTTTTTACCAGTCTACAGTTTGTACACCAACCTTCATTCACGTACACACAGAGTCCTCCTCCCCGTGTTTTCCTGGACCGGTGATCGCGGTCCGCCCGGAAAAGCTGTAGGCCATCGATCTGGAAGGCTGAGTCCGGCATGTTGTGATTTAGCCAGGTTTCCGTGAGGCAGAGAACAGCACAGTTCCTCATCTCTGTGGAAACACTCAGCCTCAGACGTAACAGGTCCACTTTGTTATCCAAAGAGCGGACGTTGGCCAGAAAGAGAGTTGGAATCGGCGGCCTTCGGGCCTTTAGCTGAGCTAACGCGCCCGCCCGCTTTCCCCTCTTTTGTCGCCGGGCACATCGTTTCCTCTTGCCCGCTACTCCCCGTACTCTGCTGCGCCACTCCGTTGTCCTCAGAAGCCGCTGTCTTCCAAGTGCGGATTTCAGCTTTAGTGAAATTGTAATAACCGAACTATCCATGATGACCATAAGTTCGGTTGAGCTGTACTTTATACGTGAATTTAGTGCTAAGCAAGTGCTGAAAACGGCCTCAAAGCTGTTACAATAAGGCTTAGTCCCGGGAGCTCGAGAAGCCGCTGCACCTCTGTGCGCCGCCATTAATTCGCCAATAAACACATATTTCTCTGTCCAGTTATTGTTGAACTGACGGTTTTCGGTGTCAAGTTTTCTCTTTTTAAGGGTTGATAATGACATATCTATACTAGGTATCAACTTTACATATCTACTTCTGTCTTATATCTAAAACCGTGGCACACATGAATGGCAGAGGAATTAGCTGCAGGCCAATCAGACTTTTTTTCAGTTTTTAAATTTTATTTGCATTAACGAAAATTCAAAATAAAATGAAATAAAAACAATATTATTAATAAAAAAAGAGCATAATGTATTACAACAAATTGTTTTTTAATTCAGTTAGTTTAGTTACGTTTTAATTCTGGTATACCACATTTTTTTGTTCTGGTTCAAGAGTTTCAAGGTTACAACGAAATAAAAGAAAGGATAATTGCACATTGTGCAAATAAGCTTTTAAAATAACAGTGACATCAAATCAATCACTGCAGAATGTTTTTTTTTATTTTATTTTTTTTATTAATTCCCCCCCCCCATATACTATGGAAGCCCGTTTCCGCCACTGAATAAAAAATAAAACAAGGTAATTGCGACTTTTTTTCTCTCGTAATTCTGAGATATAAACTCGCAATTCTGACTTTCTCGCACCATAGGAAACCACTCTCTGTGTAAGGCTTTGCAGTGCTCTGTTTAATTTGCTATTGATGAACTATACTATATTGAACTAGATGAATGTTGCGTCCGAATATGATTTTTGAACAAACATAAAAATGACTCATTATTCTCCATTTCTGTGTTTTGCGCTCACGGTTGGACAGTACCATTACCGCTGGGCAGGGTGCGGGACGCGCACAGCTTTCAGACACAACATTCTTCATTTCTTTATAGTTCTGAGTTTGAGGCAGCTTCTATCGCGTTATTTTAATCATACAGGGTATAATCAGTAGTGAAATGTAGGTCAGGACAGGTCCGCTCAATGGACAGTGCAAAAAAATTAAATAAAAGATGATACATAACACAGGAGCATATATTTAAATATAGGTAGGAATAAGATAAAATAATAATAATAAAAAAAAGTAAAAAACAATAAAATAAGATAAGGAGTAAAATGTGCAATGAACTAAAATGTGCAATACAGTCTACTGTGGATTTAATAAATATTAATATAACATTAATATAACCAGGGATGTGCAAGAGGAATGTGCAAACAGGTTGTACCGGGTATGTACACATAGCAGCAATGTGGATGATGGAGAATGATGGGTGTTACAGTTAATTAACCCTCTGGGGTCTGAGGTGATTTTGGAGCCCTTGAGAGGTTTTGACATGTCCTGATATTTGTGCTTATTTCAGCTACTTATAACATACTATTGACCAACATGTATTTGTTTTTGTATTCAGCACAAACTTTGCTACAATATTATGTGACCAAGATGGATGTACATGTTTGTATTTTTTTAGAAAAAAAATATTATGCGTGGTTAGTAAGTTTTGGGGAAAAAAATGTAGCTGAAATAAGGCCATAAAACCCACACTAAATAGTCCTGAATAAGACTTTAGAGTAATCAGTCTTGTCGGCTAGAATATTTACTTCACAATTAAGTGAGAATCATTCTGCTTACTCATTTACAGAAAACAATACATTGATTAAAATTTTTTAAGACATGTTTTGTGATTGAAAGCCTGTATGCGAGGGAGTGACAATGTCCTTGAATATTAAGTGATTCTCACCTGAGACACAAAGGGCCCTCCCCTAAAGGCTGCTAATGGCCCATCAGTGTGACAGTGACTTTGAGGCAGGTAAGGGAGAATGTGAGGAGATTGAACAAATGTTTTTTTTTTATTATTTGTATTTTATTTACAACACCGTATAATCAAAACATACATAATGAAGGTCAAAGACACATTATTGTGCACACTGATCTAACCACAGAGATGTGAACAGACTTTGAGTCAGTCCTGCAACAGATTCTGTTCAACAAGTGACAAGTAAATCATGCCTGATATTTACGTGTGTTATTTGAGTGTTTCTGCTACTTTCCATGGATTCAAGAAAAAAAAAACATAATCAGTGGTCAAGGAGCTTGTTTTACCATATAATATCAGTGTAGTTGGACATCTGATGTTGGTACAGCACAAAAACAGTTTGAAGAGACGTCAGGATTCATCATCTGTGGTGCAGGTATCTGATTCAATAAAATACAAAAAAAAAAAAAAAAACATTTGTGAGCATGTAATATCAGGAGCATCTTTTTATATATGTTTTATAGACTCACGCATGCTTTGTACTATCGTAAACAAAAAAATACATTTTATATCTGAGAAACTAATTATTATTGTTTAGAAAAAACGAACTATGATTTTGTAGTCATATAGCCTAGTATGTATGGCTTTGTACTACAAAAGATGTACTTTGTACTATAAAAAAAGGATATTTTATATCTGAGAAACTAATTATTATCGTTTAGCACGCTATTCAATCCATTTGTGAACATTAAACATTTTTCTAAACATTGTAGCATTCATCATGTTGTCGTTTGGGAAAAAAATAAACTTGCATGAAAGTTTGAGTCACAATAACACGTTAACTAATGCAAAAAAAAGAAACATTACTTACTCATCAGATCGCTCTTCTCTTCTGGATGAACTCTTGCTCTTATTTGGAGGCAAATCCAGCTTTTATTCAGCGTGTCTTCTTCCAGAAACGAACAGTAATGTTAGCGCGAGGAACGATCTGGCTTTGTTTTTGGGTGTCTCCATGAGCACGTGGCTCACGCGATTATTTACATATGAACGCGAGGGGGCGGGATCGCATTAGAAATAATGAGTTAGACGGGACAGACTGAACATCGTGTTGGTTTCATATGGATTACTTCATCACAGAATATTTGTTTTCGATAAGACTTACTTCATTTGAAAGTAGACACTTCCAGCTTTCTATAGACATAACTCCTATGTCCGTGTGTTGAGATTTCGCTGAGTTACACTTCATTTTAGTGACGTATTTTGAAGAGCAGCTCGCGGAGATGGAGAAGACAGAGAGCGCATCCTGTTTGTTTTCTTTTTTTTTTCAAAACCACAAAGTTTTGTTGTATTCGTGAGTGTACACAAAAAAAATAGACACTTCAAAGTTTCAATTGATGTATAACACTTATCTGTACGACCAAAATCGACGGAGTATTTTTAATGTCTTCTGCACTGGTCTTAAAAAAAACGAGTTGGTATCGCCGGCGATACAGCCGTCCCATTAGGGTTAAATTGAGTCCTGTAGATGTTATGAGACTGAGTTTAGGAGCCTGATGGCCCGAGGAGAGAAGCTCCTCCTCAGTCTCTCAGTTTTTGCCATCACGTTTCTGAAGCGCTTGCCAGATGGCAGTGAGATGAAAAGGTGGTTACCGGGGTGATTTGAGTCCTTGATTATTTTTGCAGCTCTGCTTTTGCAGCGTTTGAGGTAGATGTCCTGCAGAGAGGGGAGGGCAGACCCTGAGATACTCTCAGCTAAGCGCACGACTCTCTGCAGAGCTTTGCAGTCCTGTTTTGTGGCGTTACTGTACCACACTGAGATGCACTGAGTCAATACACTTTCTATGGCCCCTGAATAGAAAGTTTTCATGATTGCTGGTGAGACACTGAATTTCCTCAGCTGTCACAGATGATACAGTCTTTGCCTGGCTTTCTTGACCTGTGTTTGAATGTGTGCAGTCCAAGTCAGGTCCTCGGAGATGTTTACACCGAGGTACTTGAAGCTGCTCACCCTCTCCACAGGGGTCCCGCTGATCATAAGAGGAGTGTAGGGCCGTTGCTGTCTCTTCCTGAAGTCTACAATCAGCTCTTTGGTTTTGCTCACGTTCAGAGAGAGACAGTTGTCCTGGCACCATGATGTTAGTCTCTCTACCTCACCCAAGTATGCGGTCTCATCATTGTTGGAAATGAGGCCCAGAACCACAGTATCATCAGCAAATTTAACAATAGAAGTGGAGCTGTGAGAGGACACACTGTCGTGTGTGTATAGAGAGTAGAGCAGGGGACTCAGAACACAGCCCTGCGGGGCTCCTTCGTTCAGGGTGATGGAGTTGGAGGTGAACTGGCCCATTTTCACCACTTGTGGTCTGCCGGTGAGGAAGTCTTGAATCCAGTCACAGAGTGAAGTGTTTAGGCCGAGGTCTGAGAGTTTGACAGCTAGCTTGGAGGGGACTATAGTGTTGAAAGCTGAGCTATAGTCAATGAATAGCAGTCTGACATAGTTGCCATTTTTGCTGTCAATATGAGTGAGGGAGGAGTGCAGTACCTGAGAGATGGCATCATCAGTAGACCTATTTGGGCGATAGGCAAACTGAAGAGGGTCCAAGGTAGCGGGGATGGAGGAGCATATGTTCTTCTTTAAAAGTCTCTCAAAAACCTTCATAACTGTTGATGTGAGGGCAACTGGACGATAGTCATTCAGGCAAGAGGGTTTACTGTTCTTAGGCACAGGGATGATGACAGATTTCTTAAATGAGGTGGGAATCACAGAGGTAGCAAGGGACTCATTAAAGATGGAAGTAAACAAACCAGCAAGCTGATCGGCGCACGATCTCAGAACGCGGCCGGTAATCCCATCAGGTCCGGCGGCTTTCCTGATGTTTACTCTCCTTAATTCTCTCCGAACCTCGTCCTCCGACATGGTGATAACATGATCAACATCGCTGCTCTGTCTGCTGCTTCCTGACGCGCTGATCGGCAGAGTCGAGCTGCCGTTGCATTCAAAGCGGCCGTAGAAGGTGTTTAGCTCTTCGGCCAGCAATGGATCTGCTCTCACCTCGGCGGAGGGGTTATCTCCAGAGGAACAGATGGTCTTCAGTCCCTGCCACATGCATCGAGAGTCATTGAGCTGAAAATGTGACTCAATTCTCTCTCTGTATCGGAGTTTAGCAGCTCTAACTGCCAGTCGGAGAGCATAACATGATGCTTTGTAATCGCTCATGTTTCCTGACAAAAGACCGGCGTTGTATGCGGCAGTGCGCTGGTTAACCGCAGCCCGGATTGTTCTGTCCACCCACGGTTTCTGATTAGAGAATGTCCTTATTGTTACCGTTTCAGTGGCTTGGTCAGTTAGCATGTAAACAAAGCTTAATGCTACATCCGTGAACTCGCTGACGTCATCTGAACTCGCCCGGAACATGTCCCAGTCGACGTCATCTAGAGACGCATAGCTTCAGAGTGGGAGGACCAGCGTGTCACTTCCCTCACCCCCGGGGATTCCTGAACAATCCTTTGTTTATATTCCGGTGTGAGGAAAATGGCCGCGTGGTCCGATTTACCAAAAGCCGACAGGGAACGAGCTTTATAGGCATTCCTAAACTGAGTGTAGCAATGATCCAGTGTATTCAGTCCTCTAGTTGGACAGGATACATGCTGATGGAAGTTCGGCATGACCTTCCTGAGGTTGGCTTTGTTAAAGTCCCCTGCGATGATAGAGGCAGCATCAGGGTGTTTGTTGATGTAGCCGCTTAGCTCTTCGTGGAGTTTGGACAAAGCCAAGCTCGTGTCTGCCTGAGGTGGAATGTAGACGGCAGTAGCGATGACCGCGGAGAACTCGCGGGGTAAATAGAATGGGCGGCAGATAATGGAGAGATGTTCCAGATGAGGCGAGCAGGAACGCGACAGAATGGAGATATTCCTGGGGTCGCACCATTTCTTGTTAATCATGAAACACACTCCACCACCCTTGATTTTTCTGGACTCGGCTGTTCTGTCCATCCGTAAAACAGAAAAGTTATCAGACGGTGTTACAGCGGTGTCCGGGACCGAGGGAGTGAGCCATGTTTCAGACAAACAAAGGATGTTACAGTCCCTAATGTCCCATTGGAAACTTGTCCTGGCTCTAAGATCGTCCATCTTATTTTCCAAGGATTGGACATTTGCGAGCAGAATACTGGGGAGAGGGGGGCTGTGAGCTTTGAATTCCAGCGCGTCGCCCGCGGTGTTTCTTTTGCCTCCTGGGATTATTCGGGTGGCCTTTGTTAACCTCGGCGTTCCAAAGAATCTCCGCTGGCCACGCTGGATCCGTGGATAAAGTGTCCAGAAGCAGGTTAGTGCAGCGGTGTCCAATGTCCAAAAGTGTTCTTTTGTCATAAATAAATAGTGCAGACGTTAAGCGTGTAAAAAGAGAAAGTAAAACTACGTAAAAGAGTATATAAAAACACAAATTGAGCGGAGCCATCCTTTAACGTCGACTGAACACAGCAACGCCGGAAGCAGATCAACAAACAACAAACCGCTCCGTAAATCTGGACGTCAATGAAATCACAGCTGAATGTTTCATCTACAGATCAAGCCTTTATAACAGCACCGGACACTCATAGCAGATCTGCATCTTTCTTTATTAACAGCAATAACAATCTGAACCAACAATCAGAAAATACTCTCATGAACAGATAACATTTTAATGATGATTATTGCTTGATTACTTTGTGTGTTACCAGTGCACAAAAACAATATTTAATACTTTATTTTTGCACTAAAGCTGACATAAATCAGGTGGTAAAAGAAAAACCTAAAGGTGTTAAAACTAAAAGATTCAAGTCATTGTAATGAACAGCACATTTCAGGGCCCTGTCTGACCACAATAGTGGACAAAGGTTTGACTGGATCTTGGTAGACTAACGTGAGCAAACTGTGCAATGCCATCAGATAAAGATGCTAGGAAAACAGCCAGACATCTCTTAGAAGGCGAGAAGACAGACCTTTGGTACCAATCCCAGGAAGGCAAAGGACTTCTTGGTAAAAATGCAGTTTCATCCCTTCACACACCTAGAGGTTTCATAAGGTTTTGGCCTGTGATCGCCATAAATATTCCTTTAGGATCTCCAGGAACGCAGCAGCAGTGGGTGAAACAAAGAGATCCATCCAAATCCATTCATAACTATTTTTTTCAAACCTTCAAATGATACAAATTACAACACAGCCATTTCATACTTATTCAGAGAAATTAATATTCCCAGAGACAGCGATGTGTAGTGCAACATCTTACACAAACTCAGCTGTTAATGGACAAACGATTGCATGCAGGACAGTTCAGTCTTTTTCCATCATGTTTGGACTTAATGTGTTTGTAACATTGCCAAAGGTATTCTGGTTGTGGTTTGGTAAGTGAATAAGGTAAGGATTAGGGTAGGAAAGAGACTTTTCTGAGTGTTTGGATCATGCAAATAAGTTCCACAGGAGGAAAGAAGGGTGTGCCACACCGTGTACGATGCAATAGATGCAATACGTCCTGAGTCTCTATTCTATAGAGACAAAGCGGATAGACCCAGTTCTGAGTCTCTGGCCCAGAGAGGCAGAAGACATCCCAGGTAGTCAGCGCAATCGGGCCAATTGCGGCTGAGTGTCGGCTCACTCGGCTGTGTTCTGGCAGCGGCTCACCGAAAGTGAGCCAGCTCTGGCCCAGTAATGGTTGCCAGATTTGGCTAGGCTTTGGATGTGCAGATCTGGCCCGATTTGCACTGAGACACAGCACATTTAGCCACATTCGGGCCGATTATGGACCATAAGTGCTGGTCTGATTGTGGCTGAGATATGGGCATGCAGACCCGGACCAGTTTAGGTTGCGTGCTGGGGGTTGGTCTCCATTTACAATGTGGTAAATAGTATGTAGCAGTGACATTTAAACTTAAACATAATTTCTTTTACCTGCCTATGTTATGTTATTTCTTAATGTATTTTTTTATTTTAATGCCTATTAATATTTTTTTTCCTTTTATTCAACATTCTCTTTTTTCTTTAACTATATTTGGAAATTAATGATTTAATTCATATAATGAAACAAGCTTAAAGTGGTTAAGGGAACTTTAACATTATTTTTACTATATGAGTTTCAAGACATGCGCACTAGCTTTGACATCTAATGACAAAACCTGACGGGCCTTTTGTGATGCTAATTTCCAGAAGACCAGAATAACTTGCTACCCTGGTGAGTAAACATTTGATAATTTAACATATAATATCATTTTAATAAACTGTTCTACACATATAATATCAAAGTAGTGTTTATTTATAATGAAGCTATAATTGTGAGTTTGCTGACATAGTGCTAGAGTTTAGCTCCAACCATAATCAAACACACCTGATACAGCTAATCAAGGTCTTCAGGATTACTGGAAACATCCAAGCAGGTGTGAGTTGGAGCTGGTTGGAGCTAAACTCTGCGGCCCTCCAGGAATTGAGTTTGACACCACTAGTCTATAGTATTGTGACTGATCTTTTTTTTTATTTCAGTCAGTGCAAAGAAATGCAAGTACTGGCAGTGCATCAGATGGAGAGATTGAAAAGTTCATCAAAAGATGGCTGCTTACTTTGGACAGAGATGGGGGAAGAAAAGAGCAGGCCCGAATGCTAATGTGGCAGGAGCGGTCAAATTGAAAAGACTTACAAAACTAAAATTTAACCATTAATCGACTACGCCACCTGGAGTACACTGGGAAATAACAACCTTTAAAGGCACATAGGTTCGCTGCCAAGGCAGGGTGAGCATGGAGACAGGGACTGGAAGAATAAAGACAATAAGCACTTTATTGGAATACAAACGTTAAAAATACAATTCATTAATTCCAAACAAGGTCTCAATCACAAAAACACGATTCCAAGTTATTCATACAAAAAAAATAAAGGAGGTGGCCAGCAGGAGTCCTCAGCCTTCCACCCAACCCTAAAAAAAAAAGCCCACAACACACTTGTGAAAACACGGCAAACTTATTAAACACTGCACTCTGTGTATACACACCAGTACATTACAACCACATCTGGGCTCCCACTATGAAATTGACGAAGAAATACAATACATAAAAAAATAAACAATCACAACATACAAAAACAGGAAACACAATGCAAACTGAAACTGAAACTGAAACTGAAATAAATTACAGTCCAAAGCAATAAAAAGAAAAATACAATTATACTATTGTAGCCAACCAATAACAAACTTAATACCTAAAAAAAACAAAGACAAAAAAATAAAAAATCTACTCAGAAAAAAACCCATAACAAAATCACTTCAATAATGACTCAAACGCAACACTGCACACACACACACACACACACACACAATAAACAAATCGACCAAGATGAGACCCAGGCAAAACAGCAGTGCCGTCACGTCACAGCAGTGAATGTATCCTGCCCCACACTAACAAATCAGAAACCCTTGCACGTGCAGTTACCTGCTGAACATGGAATGAGTTACTCATAGTAAGCTGAGGATTACGAACAAAACAACAAACAATTATACGTACCGCAAGGGCGTTATGGCACCGTACTACACATCGTCAGTCATGGAAAATGATGGCTATTTGTGTGACGACCGACTACAAACAAACAAATCAGCCTGTCTTGTTAGTGGGCAAAGTTCCTTTTAGCAATGAGACAAGCCTACCTGTAAACCATTGTGGACGTCCAATGCACAGCAGCCAGAAAAGGCAGAAACAAACGATCCTGGCAGTAGCAAGTACACTGATATTACAATCCCCTGCATCTATATACAAAATTGCAGCTTCAGAGCTACTATGCCTACCGTCAATTTACATTACGACGATCCACAAAAAGGGGCGGTACCAATGATGGCGCATCCCGAGCCACAAAACCAGTCTCGTTTTTATAATCCCCCAAAATGCCTCTGATGGGTTTAATGTTTTACCATGACACCAGCCACCTCTGATAGGTTTAATGTTTTACCATGACACCAGCCAATCACAATACAGGTTATACCACCCTGCTACACTACTTTACCAGAGTTACCATTCATGTTATCAGTCTGAGATTGTCTGAATAACCATACGTGTCATTGCCTCTTCCCCTTTTTGTCTCTCTCTCTGTCAATCTGTCCCTCTTTCAGGGTACGCTTACTTGAGGAAGCTCCTGGAGTTTTTTTGTTTTTTTTCAAAATAAATTGTAATATCACTCATATTTTCATTGTGTAATTTTTATACTTGGGGGGGGGGGGGGGGAGCACATATAGATGTTATGGGATAATTCATGGGGTAGTTGGTGGGGATGTCATGAAAAGAAATTGTGTAAAGGCCAAACCCTTAATCTTTGTAAAGGTGACATATTTAGTTGACATGCATAAGTACATGTAGGCTTAACAAGGACACTGTAAAATATATATTTTATTTTAGTTGGAAGTAGATGCCATCTTAAGGATTTTAAGGTAACAATGTCATTTTGTGGAAAAACAAATTATTCAAAGCTCTGGTTTTATGTAAAAACTGGAAGGAGTCTTTAATACACATATTTTAGAAGTTGTAATTCTGTATGAATAAGTGTAAGTATATATATTTTTTTCAATTTAGAGAACAAGACTAGTACAGGCTAGGTGTCGGCATGATTGTGACCCAGTGTCGGACCAGTGCCGGCTAATTGTACCATTTTGGTTGGCATGATTGTGGCCCAGTGCCAGTGGTTTTGGCTCAGTTTCAGTACCCAGACTCGGGCCAGTACTGGCTAAGTGTTTCATTTCTTGTCGGCATGATTGTGGCCCAACGCCGGCAGTTTTGGCAGTCGGACTCGGGCCAGTGTATTTGGGCCGATTCTGAGGCGTCATTCATCCCATGTCCATGCCGAGTCTGGCAACCGCAGCCGGGCTGAGTTATTTCTTCCGGCTTGCCGGATCTGGGCCATTACTGGGCCAAACCGTTTTGGCTACCTGGGATACAGACATTTGCAACAATGTGAAGCTACAGCAAGCAAACTTTCACTTCAAGGTACTTTTACCTGCGTGTTCCAGGCTAAGAACCTTCTGCACCTCCTCAAGGGCGACGTCTGTGTTCCAGATCTTAGTACCCTTTGGTGCTCCAGGAGATCAGCATCCCACAATGCTTTGTGTTTAAGGCTGTTGAAACGGATTCACTGCACTGTTATCAGCACAAACACTTGATGAAGTCACCGCCACCGGACTCTAGACCATCGAGAATTATTGTACATTATCAGTATATGATTTTCTAATTTACATCAGATGTTATATAGCTGATGTCAGTTGATAACAAATTATTCATTTATTTGTTTGAGGCATAATAACGTTTCTTCACCTTATTAGTTTCAGTTTATCTTTCATAAGATAATGTAATTCTGCCATAACAACATCCAACTTAATCACTTACAATTAATTAATCTCATGTACCTTTTATTTATTTTTCATTTATCGTATTAATTTAGTAGTTGTTGATTACTCTTGTCTATCTTTAGTTAATAAAACTATTTTTTGTTACAATTGTGTCTTCCTTGTGTTTATATACAGTAAGAGGTTCTACAAGTTAGATATCCTACCAATCTTTCTTATCTGATGTACTCATAACCGCACATTAAGTTGTACATGATCCAAAAATCATAACATCATCGGTGACGTGAGCACCCATCACTATACTACACTATACACTATACTATTTCACCTCCCTAGGTTCACAAAAGCAAAATCACTACATCATACTATATTAAATCATGACACATAAAACAGCCCACAGTGCTACTCAATCATAGAGTATACAGATGCTTTTCTTTAATTACCCAACACTTCAGGTATACTGACATTTAAATCACTGTTAAAACATACAGAAGATATGATGAAAATCAGTTGAATTTCAGCATTTTAATCATTACAATTTTCCTTTACAATCACAATAACAACAAAATCACAAACAATGGTTAATAACAGAGTGAACCATAAAAAAGGAAACAAAGTAAAAATGAACATATATTGCTCTGGGATATGACAACAGCCAAATGATGAATTTACAATAATTTATGAACCAAAATTCCATTTAGGCATTATGCAATACCTTGTTACAGGTTGTGGCTCTCTCCAAAGTTCAGCTTCAACATATCTGTAAAGATTTGCATTTACAGTTGAGCTTAGAACAAGTTTTATGTTGAAAATTCAGTCAAAAGCAGTCCATTTGAGAACCCAATCTGACAGGTTTCTGGAAACTAATATAAAACCAGTGCTGCTGCTTCTTTTGAGGATTTATTGGTGGTTGGTGTATTACAGCCACTGATTGTGTGTAGATCAGAATGTGAAAACCACATCATGGGAGGTGGGAGAAACCAGTTGTGGAGGATGAGGGGAATTGTTTGTTTCTTTGTGTGTGTGTTTTAATGGAACAGCTTTACAATGATGAAATATGTTGTTATATATATATATATTTTTTTTTTATTATTATTATTTTAATCAGAGCACGTCCAAAAAGCTTATAATATTGAGTATTTATTTTATTTGGTAAATTTAATTTCCTGGTTGTCTGCCTCCCTGTCAATGGTTGAGTCCATGAGTATAAATTGCCACCAGCTGAGTTTGCACAGGTGTCTCAGTCTGAGCTGGAAGATGGAGAGCGAAAAACCTGCTGAAGATTGAACTTACTGAGGGTGAGATTAAAAAACAAAACAAAACAAAACAAAACAAAACAAAACAAACTTTATTTACTTTTCACTTGTACTTCATCCGTCTTGTAATTGTTCACCATTCCTGTAGTGATGGCAAAGTGAAGCGTTCTGAACCAGTAAAGTTTTCAACCCAATTGTATCGGAAAAAGGTTCATTACTCGAAGCTTTTTAAAACTGTTCATGCTGTGGCCATCTTGTGGTTATAAAAATGAATAACATGTTCCAAAGTGCTGTGATTCATTACAGCTGCTGGTTTCACATCTTGTTCTACTACTGATTCCTTGTTTTAATTTATTGCATAAAAATAATGGCCATTGTCAAAGTCATTAATTTGTGTCGGTGTACTGCCACTAAAATAAATCAAACATAAAATCATGAATTAAATCTGTCAATGTTAACTCTGCCTCAGTCCTTAAACTGTTATTTCATGGGCAAAGTTCATTTGACCTTAATATATAAATTAGGATAAACGAAAACAATGCTAATGCATTATAATGTAAAGGAAACGGTGCTGAGGTTCGCTTTGTTTGAAGCAGTCACGTGGTTTTCAGGCAAACGAAGCTTTGGATGTCATAGATCACGTGCTTTTCGTAAAACGAATCAAGCTCTGATACTGTGCTTTAATGTGAGGTTTCGTTTTTTTGATACAAGCTTCAAAGCCTCGGTGTCAAACGTCACATCACTACATTCCTGTATATTTGTGTTTTTGAAGATACTGAAGCATCAAACTAATAGAATATTTATATTGAGTTTGAACGTCCCGGGCCAAACAGAATATATTTTTATTAATGAGCGCTGTTTGACTGTGACCCAGATGTTATGAGTGCTTCAGAGGAGAGTATTTCAGCATGTATTTTGAATGTATATTTCCAAAATTGTTTCTTTTTTATCACTCTTAGTTTTTTTTTTTTTCTTTGAGTTTTCCCCGTTTAATCTCGATGTTGCCATATTCTGAATGATCTTGAGTCTTTTTTTTATTCTCAATCTGTGTATCTGAGGATTAGTATGTAATCGCTTTTTCAGATGTTTTGTTGTGGCTGGAAATGGGTGAGTAACAAAGATAAACGGGGTTTATTTCTGTTAGTTTAATTTTTAAACGGAGCGTAGAAGCCACTAGGATTTGAGAATTAATTCACTTAAATATTAAATTAAGCTATGAAATTAAATGAATTGTGAATTGTTGGGGTACTGATTTGGTGGTTTTTAATATTGAACCTCTGGAGAGTTTACAACAAACAGTTTCGGTTACAAATATTTTAAGTTCAAGTGTTAGCATTATAAACTGAATTAATACCAACATATGAAATAAAATTTAATGAAAGAAATTAGAAATGTTGGATAATTATATAACAGGAATAACATCTTGACAGTAAACTGTTTTTGCAGAATTGTCTTATATTAATGTCCGTTACAGGAAGACTGTAAACAAAAAAACAAGTGCAGCCACTTTCTCCAAAATTGTTTAATTATGACAGACACAGCAATATATCATGTTCTACAGATCATGTTTGTAGTGTGTTCAGGGGATTAAAACGTCCAATATATATATATTTCAGACCTACTGGAGTAATAGTAAATAATATAGTAAGTAATTGTAAATGTGTGAAGTTGCATAAGCTCATTAAAACTATAGTGGCATATCCATATAAATTATGGTTTATGGCAAGGACCTACAGTTCCTAAAAGGACTTAACCCTCTAAGCGCCAAAGTCGCAAAATTGCGACAAGATGTCATACTTCATAAAATAGACTGTAGTTCCTAATCTGGTGTAATATCTCATTTGTATTCCCTACCACTAGATGGCAGACATGTAGTACTTCGATTCTAGACCAAAAGTGTTCGAGGAAATAGCAGAGCAAGTGAGCTATCGTGTCATTGATGCGGAAGCAGTTCAGTTCATGGCGTGTGAGTAAATTGTGAGATTTGTGAGAAAAAAAACGGCAAATGGCTAATAAAAAGTTGTACCGTGAGGATGTGTTGCAAGTGTTATTCGCCGATTCTGACTCTGAAGGGGAATATTTGCCTTTTGGAAATGACGATCGGTCGTCTAATGATTGCGCTTCTCCCGGTACATCTTTACAGCGCAATGGTGCCGCGCGCAAGGCGAGAGTGTTCACAAAGCACAAACAAGTGATCATTTGGACCCTTTGTCCGACAGGGATGGGGGTGGCAGGGGTGGACGTGGTCGTAGTGTCCATACGAGAGCTGTTGCTCTCTGATGATCGGCCAGATTACGTCGTTTGTTCTGATCGCGCATGCTCAAATGGCCGCTGGCAGACAGTACAGGTGCAGTCAAGTGTGGTTAGGTCTGTGTGCTGTGCCATGCAATGAGAGGTACCATACTCTCAAGGACTATAAACTGTGTCACCTAGATACCTGATTGGGCAGATAGCTGGTAAACTGATAAAAAATAGGCACATGTATTTTACTATGGCACAGTAATATAGTAATAATTTACTACTTTCTCCTGTTTTACTGTGGATTTCCTCTTTTCCTTTTCTTTTGGAATGAGGATAAAAAGACAAAAAAAAAACATGCAAATAAGTTCAAACATCCATTCAATATCTATTATTTCCTGAATATTACTGATGAATTGATAAAAAAGTAGGCTACTGTTCACATGCGTTTTACTATTATATAGTATAGTAATATAGTAATAATTTAGTACTTTCTCCTGTTTATTGTTGGTTTCCTCTTTTCTGATAATTTGGAATGAGGATAAAAAGACAAAAAAACATGCAAATAACTTCAAACATCAATTCAATATCAACTATTTCCTGAATATTATCAAATTCAAGAGGGCCGCCCCCTGATGATGTCATAATATGCAAATTAGATGAGTATATTTACACCCGACATAAACTTTCGTTCATGCCCAACATTTTTCTAATTTACAGTAGATCTCTATCTTTAAGCCTTTTCAAGCCACAAGCTTTTGAAATCTTGATGTCAAAATCCAGCATTTTTTCCAAAAAACCCTGGCGCCTAAAGGGTTAAGTTTACTACTAGACTAAAAAACAGTTATAGTTAGCAGGTGCATAAGACAGCGCTGTCCCACTTAAAAGCACAATATTTTTACACGTTTGTGAATAATTACCCGTCAGTCTTTGGGGAAAATGATGAAAATCAAGATTTTCACTGTCACACTGATAGTTTTTGAAGGGGATTGCCCAACATTGCGTTCTTTTATTCCACTTTGGCTTCTCTTTCGTTGTTCTATCTATTTGTGTATATCTGTAAGGGTTATCCAGTTGGAATTTTCACCCTAAAATGGCGGCCGCGCCACCTAGTGGCTGTTACCCGAAGAGCATCAGTTTCGCCTCTTGGTCTTCTATACTCTTTGCTTATATTCCATCGGTTTGTGATTTTATGTAAATGTTCATTGTTTAAAGACTGTTCTTTTGTTCACATTTCATGCATTTTTTTATTTATTTTTTTAATAATAGTTCTGGACTGTTCTGTTTGATGCACTTAAACTGTATTAGCTCTGACATGGCAGCCTACATCTGCAAGGACATAGAAAAGTTATGGGTGTATGTCACATTAGATACCCTTCTGTTCTTAAATTCTTACTAATCTTCATTTGTCTTCGGCTGACTTATTCCTTCTGTAGCTATACTTGGCTGTCATGTTGGACTTTGTTTGAAACCTGGATTACAGCAGAGGACATGGCAAGGCGCCCTCTCTTTAATATTCATATTCTTGTGCAACTTCAGTAATTCTTCAAAATATATTTTTGTTCCATAACTTTTTAATGTCATTAAATTACTAACAATATTATGATGTTTGTATTGTCCTGCAGGTATGTTGTGTGACTGGAAGATCTGGATGTGCTGAAAATCTCCTTTATTGATGGAAGCCTGTTGACATTCAGGACTGCAGCATCCACCTGTAAGTCTCATGCTACTGCATTACAAGCTCTTCTATAGTCATTTCACCTTAAATGACTCCTATTATATGAACTAAAGACCGGACGGGAGAATCAACAGCTTCCCACATGAGACTAACCTGCGACTGCTGCAGTATTAACAACATTGTGCTGCTTTGTGGAAATACTATCATTCTTTACTGTATACATAGCTTTGGTTGATCAGATGCTTATCCTGTAGCTTAATGGTGTGAGGCTTATTCAGGTAAATACTAAAATACTCCAAGCTCTTCTAGCCTCATTTGCACTTGGCTTTTGGAAATGTGGAGACCACTTAAGTAAACTTAATTAATGGAAACAGAACTAATAACTAACTACTGGTTTCCATTCTGTTAATGATCACTGTGCAGCCTTTGATCAACCAATGTTAGGTGTAGTAATTGAGGATCAGGACAGATGGGGAAATAGAATGGGTTTCCTTCTCTTAAAAACTTTGAAATATGTTTTTAAGCATTCCTTTGAATTGCATGTGGTTAATATTAACATGTCACTGTCTTCCAGGTGAACTGGGCAGCTTCTTCGATGAGTTATGTGCTTCTGTCCTGTTCCTTGATGGCATCTCACTTGTATTAATTGAGGCTGTTGTAGGTGAGCGCTGATGTCTTTCTCCAGCATTAAACTTGTCTAGGCTTGTTTGCTCTGTGAAGTCCGGAAATGTGGAGAGGTTTCTTTAGTAAACTGCCAACTGAAAGTCATCTAAATCTTGGACTCCATTTCTGCATATTCTCTGTACTGGATTGAGCCATATTCTCCAAAGTCATTGGGGATCTTGACCACCCTTCAGTGTGTCCTGATCAACCGATGGTTTAGTAGTTGGTGAAGAGCAGAACGGGTTAGTCAGTCGGCTGCAGGCTCAGATCCAAAACAAGCTCCGATATCAGATAGACGGGGGTGCCCTGAACTTGGTGATGAGACAAATTAGGTGTTCTCCAGCGAAAGCTGTTGTGTTTTGTGTCCATCCTTCAATTCAACTTTATCAACCAGTGTTAGGTTTACTGTTTAATGAGGATGCTTAACCTGTTAGCCAGCACCCCCCCCATATTGGGAATCACAGCTGAAAATGACTAACTTAAAATGGTAACAGTTCCTGACTTCAGTGTGCCACACACACAATTTTGGTGTCTTTGGAAAGAAGACCCTTTGGGCTTTAGTATCCATCATCCAGAGTTGATAAGCAGGTATTCAGGCTTTCAATTCCCCTTTGTGTTTCATCTGGTGTTTTGGTGTATCTATGGCTGATTGATACTGATCATAAATGTAGAAGCCAATCGGTTGTTCAGAGTCCTGATTCAGGACTGACAGTGGGACGTCAGCTTCACCTCGATACAATTGTACAATTACATGCTTCGTTACGACAGTCATGTTCATTGTCAATAAGAGCAGCCACTCAAAACGTTCTGCCTTTCGTTATTTTTATGCGCCTTGCATAATTACTTTATATTTGTTCAGGACCTTTATTCAGTCACCCCCCCCCCTCACCCCCATAAGTTGATTGTGTTTTTTTTTTGGGGGGGGGGGGGGGGGTTCTTATCTTGGTTGTGGCCTTCTGTTTCTGCTTTCTTATGCTTTGACCTGTCTTTGGTATTTTATATATATATATTATTGTTTTTTTTTGGTCTTCTATGTTATTTTGCCATTTGCTCTCATTCTTTATGTAATTTTTATTTTATATTATTGCTATATAAATATACACACAGATCCTGAGTGGCTATTCCCTTCATTTCTGCTTTTGACAGGCTGTCTTATACCATGTATAGTCATGCCAGTTAAAGTTTACGGACTTCACCTTTTATGCTTTTAAGTTGCTTCCACTTTTCCTCCATTAAAGTGTCTTTTTTATTTATTTTTTTTTTGTCCCTTGTATTGATGCTCTATGTATGTTTAATTTTTCACTTGTTTTGTTACATTCTGTTTATTATGTTGGCTTGGCAAAAGCCAAAATACTGTTCTTCTATTTAAACTTCTTATTATATTTTCTTCTGAGAGGTTTGGGGCCTCTCTACTCCGAGGGCTTTAAAGCTACAAGCACCAAACTCGGCAGAGACCTGAGGCCTGACGTAAAATTTGAGGATTTATCTTTTCAGACTGATCAGACTTAGTTTTTTTTTTTTTTTTTTTTTTATATATAATAAATGATTAAATATGACCAAATTCCCGTTGACTTTGAAAGTGACAAAATATTACTGAACGCTACTCCTCCTACGGCTTTAAAGCCACGACCCCCTAATTCAGCAGAGAGATGGGCCCTGATGTGTAGTGTTATGCTATATCTTTTCAGACTTATCGTTTTTTTGTTATTAAGGGTTAGGAAATGAAAATCTCCAAAGGTCAGACTAATCCGACCCTGGTTGTGCTCCGGCCTACATTTCTACTGCCCGCTCTAGTGTCTGCCCGAATTCAGCCCCTTATCTCAGCGCCCACCAAAACCCATTCCATTTAGTCTGTGTACTTCGGATATTCCCTCTTTTAGTTTTACTACTTAATTAATTAGGATTATTTTGTCTAGGGGTAAAAATATTTAGGTGTAAGATGTGAAGGGGAATTTTCTCTAGGGCTATCCTGACCTTAGGTTCAGGTCATGTGTAGATCGAGGTTAGATAGTCACTCATTAGGGTAAAAACCGTCAGGTGTCCACCATCCACAAGGCCACCCAGGGCTAAGTTTTAGGTGTCAGTCAGATGTTATTTCCGAAAAATACAGAGTCACTGTTTTAGATTATCTTAAATGATCCTGTGGATATTAGAATAAGTAAAATATAAGGTTTTATCAACGGAAAAAGAAGAAATATAAAGAATGAATGGATGGACAGAAGACAAAAAAGAAAACACATCATCACGCCTCATTCAGTCCCCTTGGGTAAAGACTGTCCAGTCGTTTGATCCAGGTTAGGGTTAGGAAATGGTTAGGGTTAGGGTTAGGTTAGGGTTAGGGTTAGGGTTAGGTTAGGGTTAGGGTTAGGGTTAGGTTAGGGTTAGGTTAGGGTTAGGGTTAGGGTTAGGGTTAGGTTAGGGTTAGGTTAGGGTTAGGGTTAGGTTAGGGTTAGGTTAGGGTTAGGGTTAGGTTAGGGTTAGGGTTAGGGTTAGGTTAGGGTTAGGTATATAGGGATAAATGCGAAAGTGCACCCCCCTATAGGGTGGGGTGCACTTGGTTTCTGTAGGTCGTAGGAGGCTGAAATTCGGTATATATACTATTTGGGGGACCCCCAGTCGAATGCACATAGTTTGGTTGCTCTAGCGCCACCAGGCGCCAATATATTGAAGTGCACCCCCAGTTATGTTGTGTCTACAGAGCTGAAAATTGGTTTATATACTATTTGGGGGACTCCCAGTCGAATGCACATAGTTTTGTTTCTCTAGCACCACCAGGCGCCAATATATTGAAGTGCACCCCCCAGTTATATTGTACCTACAGAGCTGAAAATTGGTTTATATACTATTTGGGGAACCCCCAGTCGAATGCACATAGTTTATTTGCTCTAGCGCCACCAGGCGCCAATATATTGAAGTGCACCCCCCAGTTATTTTGTACCTACAGAGCTGAAAATTGGTATATATACTATATGGGGGGCGCCCAGTCGAATGCACTTGGTTTCGTGTCTCTAGCTAAACCAGGCGCCGAGATATAGGACTGCACCTCTACTTGAGTTTCGCTGTTCCAGCCCTAGGGATGAGTTTCGCTGTTCCAGCCCTAGGGATGAGTTTCGCTGTTCCAGCCCTAGGGTTGAATTTTGCGGTGTTTTTTTTTTTTTTTTTTTTTTTTTTTTTTTTTTTTTCTCCCTATCTTTTTTTTTTTTTTTTTTTTTTTTTTTTTTTTTTAGGTGGAGGGGGGAAGGGGGCTGGACTTATATGGGTAGGTGGGACTTAGTGTTTTTGGGTTGGTAGGACTTAGTGTTTTGGGTTGGGTTAGGTGGGTGGGACTTAGTCATATGGGTTGGGTTGGGTTTAGACTTAGTGTTTTTGGGTGGGTAGACTTAGTGTTTTTGGGTGGGTGGGACTTAGTCATATGTGAGTGGGTGGGACTTAGTGTTTTTGGTTGGGTGGGATTTAGTGTTTTGGGTTGGGTGGGATTTAGTCATATGTGAGTGGGTGGGACTTAGTGTTTTTGGTTGGGTGGGACTTAGTGTTTTTGGTTGGGTGGGACTTAGTGTTTTGGGTTGGGTTAGGTGGGTGGGACTTAGTCATATGGGTTGGATTTAGTTGTATGTGGGTGGGTTAGACTTAGTGTTTTTGGGTGGGTGGGACTTAGTGTTTTGGGTTGGGTTGGGTGGGACTTAGTCATATGTGAGTGGGTGGGACTTAGTGTTTTTGGTTGGGTGGGATTTAGTGTTTTGGGGTTGGGTGGGACTTAGTCATATGTGAGTGGGTGGGACTTAGTGTTTTTGGTTGGGTGGGACTTAGTGTTTTGGGTTGGGTTAGGTGGGTGGGACTTAGTCATATGGGTTGGATTTAGTTGTATGTGGGTGGGTTAGACTTAGTGTTTTTGGGTGGGTGGGACTTAGTGTTTTGGGTTGGGTTGGGTGGGACTTAGTCATATGGGTTGGGACTTAGTGTTTTTGGTTGGGTGGGACTTAGTGTCTTGGGTTGGGTTAGGTGGGTGGGACTTAGTCATATGGGTTGGATTTAGTCGTATGTGGGTGGGTTAGACTTAGGGTTAGGGTTTTTGAGTGTTTTGGTTAGGTTTTGTGTGGTTTTGGTAGGGTTTGTGTTAGGGTTAGGGTTAGGTTAGGGTTAGGGTTAGGGTTAGGGTTAGGTTAGGGTTAGGGTTAGGGTTAGGTTAGGGTTAGGGTTAGGGTTAGGGTTAGGTTAGGGTTAGGTTAGGGTTAGGGTTAGGTTAGGGTTAGGTTAGGGTTAGGGTTAGGTTAGGGTTAGGTTAGGGTTAGGGTTAGGGTTAGGGTTAGTTAGGGTTAGGTATATAGGGATAAATGCGAAAGTGCACCCCCCTATAGGAGGGGGTGCACTTGGTTTCTATAGGTCGTAGGAAGCTGAAATTCGGTATATATACTATTTGGGGGACCCCCAGTCGAATGCACATAGTTTGGTTGCTCTAGCGCCACCAGGCGCCAATATATTGAAGTGCACCCCCAGTTATATTGTACCTATAGAGCTGAAAATTGGTTTATATGCTATTTGGGGGACTCCCAGTCGAATGCACATAGTTTGGTTGCTCTAGCGCCACCAGGCGCCAATATATTGAAGTGCACCCCCCAGTTATATTGTACCTACAGAGCTGAAAATTGGTTTATATACTATTTGGGGAACCCCCAGTCGAATGCACATAGTTTGTTTGCTCTAGCGCCACCAGGCGCCAATATATTGAAGTGCACCCCCCAGTTATATTGTACCTACAGAGCTGAAAATTGGTATATATACTATATGGGGGGCGCCCAGTCGAATGCACTTGGTTTCGTGTCTCTAGCTAAACCAGGCGCCGAGATATAGGACTGCACCTCTACTTGAGTTTCGCTGATCCAGCCCTAGGGATGAGTTTCGCTGTTCCAGCCCTAGGGATGAGTTTCGCTGTTCCAGCCCTAGGGTTGAATTTTGCTGTTTTTTTTTTTTTTTTTTTTTTTTCTCCCTATCTTTTTTTTTTTTTTTTTTTTTTTTTTTTTTTTTTTAGGTGGAGGGGGGAAGGGGGCTGGACTTATATGGGTAGGTGGGACTTAGTGTTTTTGGGTTGGTAGGACTTAGTGTTTTGGGTTGGGTTAGGTGGGTGGGACTTAGTCATATGGGTTGGATTTAGTCGTATGTGGGTGGGTTAGACTTAGTGTTTTTGGGTGGGTGGGACTTAGTCATATGTGAGTGGGTGGGACTTAGTGTTTTTGGTTGGGTGGGATTTAGTGTTTTGGGTTGGGTGGGACTTAGTCATATGTGAGTGGGTGGGACTTAGTGTTTTTGGTTGGGTGGGACTTAGTGTTTTTGGTTGGGTGGGACTTAGTGTTTTGGGTTGGGTTAGGTGGGTGGGACTTAGTCATATGGGTTGGATTTAGTTGTATGTGGGTGGGTTAGACTTAGTGTTTTTGGGTGGGTGGGACTTAGTGTTTTGGGTTGGGTTAGGTGGGTGGGACTTAGTCATATGGGTTGGATTTAGTTGTATGTGGGTGGGTTAGACTTAGTGTTTTTGGGTGGGTGGGACTTAGTGTTTTGGGTTGGGTTGGGTGGGACTTAGTCATATGTGAGTGGGTGGGACTTAGTGTTTTTGGTTGGGTGGGACTTAGTGTTTTTGGTTGGGTGGGACTTAGTGTTTTGGGTTGGGTTAGTTGGGTGGGACTTAGTCATATGGGTTGGATTTAGTTGTATGTGGGTGGGTTAGACTTAGTGTTTTTGGGTGGGTGGGACTTAGT
>CM041809.1:35738339-35745839 GCA_023376895.1 Aspiorhynchus laticeps
TTCATTTGAGTAAAACTAGTCATTGATAACCAGTAAAATTTAAATACACAACACAGTAATTTCTGGGGGGGGGGGGGGCATTTCATAAGGCTACTGTAAGAATAAATAATAATTGTTTGTATGCATTTAAATAATTAGACGTGCTAAAACACAGAATTTGGTAACAATAAAACATAAGGTGAAGAAAAAATAAAACATTTCATGGAGCCCTAAAAGATTTTTGTACACTTTTAAAAATTAATGTTAAATTGTATAAGTTTCATGATTTTAATTAATTAGACATGATTTTTGATTAATACAATTTAATTTGACCATTAAAAAGGAGTCCAGAAAAATTTAAACGGAAAAAAGCAGAATTTAGAAAAAAATAAAACAGAATTTGGGGAAAAAATCAACGGAATTTGGGAAAAAAGTAAAGGGATTTCATAGAGCCCTATGTAGAGTAACTGAACTCGGATCTCTCCAGAATCTGAATCACAGGCGTCACAGAATAAACGCCGCTGTTTGAGACAAAGGCCTGACATTAAGCCGGAGATGATAATGTTCTCGCGGGACTGACGCTGGTTTCAGCCTCCGCACCGATGAGATGCGTCCGGTGACCTTTCCGCTGTTTTCTTCAGTCTGTCAGAGACTCGTTTACTGAAGAGAAACACACAAAGGACAGCTTCTCCTGAAGGTCACCTGAGGAGGAATTCTTCCCAGCAGGAATGCGTTTATCTCATTTCCCTTCCAATAAAGACAATGAGCTTATCTTCGGAGGAGCTGCTCTTTTACGCCGGATCGATGGCTGGAGGCCGGGACGCTCTTATTGGATTTGCTGGAGCTCGGATGACGTGAAGCTGATCTGATGATGATCCTGAGACCAGTGTTTCAGAGGAGTCCGACGCTCCAAACGCGTCACAATCACTGTTTCCAAACAGGTTTCCTGAACCTCAGTCTTCAGGACAAAACAGTACTGAAGAAGATACGGATACAGGCTGAAAACATCACTCAGTGTAGCGTGAGAGGAGCACAGTCTTTATAACACAGCAAACATGTCTGAAGCGTTTAAAACTGAGAGAAAGACACTAAACTCATTAGAAGCAGCGACAGAGAGACGGTTTAGTGCTGCATCTCATGAAGAGTTACTGTATGATGATTGAAATCATGAAACGGCTTTAAACAATTAGTGAATAACCTGCAGAACGTTATGTTTCTAATACAGTATTCTGACAGCGATGACGAGCTCGTTAGCCAGGGTTCAAATCCAAAGTGCGAGGAAAATCATCGCTGGGACAATGCAATACGTGCGATAAACATCTTTCTATATTCATAATGAGAATTATTTATAAATCTGCTGTTGTCAACAAAAAACAAGCACTGAGGTCTTCTGCAGGTTTCCACCACAATAAAAGCTCCAACATTCATAAATGTTAGTATTGTAATTTTACTGTTGTTCAGTATTAATAATGATAATAATAATTACAACAGCTCTATTAATACATGTGTTATAACATTCACATAGTGTTCAAATCTGTAATATTTTCTAATGTTTTAAAAGAAGTCTCTTCTCTAAGGCATTTATTTGTGCAGTAAAAAATACAAAAACAGTAATGTGAAATATTATTACAATTTTAAATAACTGTATTTTTAGCATCATTACTCCAGTGTCACATGATCTTCAGAAATCATGCTAATATGCTGATTTATGATCAAAGTGTTCAGTTTTCCTTTTTTGTCTTCAGCCAATCACACGCCTGATTCAAGACGGGGTCTCAAAAATGACCAATAAAAATATTTATATTTCACTCACTTTAATTTTAATAAGTGCTGTTAAACGATTAATCACATCCAAAATAAAAGTTTGGTTTACATAATATATGTGTGTGTACTGTGTATATGTATTATGTATATTTAAATACAAACACATGCATGTATATATTTCAGAAAAATTTTGTTTATATATTAAATATATTTATATATAATATAAATGTATATGCATGTAAATATTTTCTAAATATATACTGTATGTGTGTGTATTTATATATACATAATAAATAAACACTACACATATATTATGTAAACAAAACTTTTATTTTGGATGCGATTAATCGCGATTAATCGTTTAACAGCACTAATTTTATGTTAAATCATGCTTTGTTGATATAATGTCTGCTAGAATGTTAAAAAAGGTATTTTTAAAATGTTTTGTAATGTTTTTTTTCTGCAAAAAGCAAGACAAAACCATAAAAAGCACATTTTTGCTATTTAATTTATGCAATGGTGAAAAAAAATTGCAAAATAGATGAAAAAAATAAATAAAAATGAAAAACCATGTTTGGTATTTAGCCTCAGTTTCGGCCACGAATTTTCATTTCGGTGCATCTCTAGAAACAGAGTCAAGAGACAGTGCTTTATACAGTACAGATGGTTAATGCTGTTCATCTGTAAAGCAGCTCTGTTATAGTGTTATACTGCTGTGATGTTAACAGGTGCAGAGCAGTTCAGCAGATACTCGGGATACTCGGACAGCTTCCGCTGGGATGGAGACCGTGATGACCAGACACCGAGGTGCGGCTCAGTACAGCTCTGAGTGTTTGTGTCTCTGACGCTGATGCTGTGTTTGTGTCTCAGACGCTGATGCTGTGTTTGTGTCTCAGACGCTGATGCTGTGTTTGTGTCTCTGACGCTGATGCTGTGTTTGTGTCTCTGACGCTGATGCTGTGTTTGTGTCTCTCAGACGCTGATGCTGTGTTTGTGTCTCTCAGACGCTGATGCTGTGTTTGTGTCTCTCAGACGCTGATGCTGTGTTTGTGTCTCTCAGACGCTGATGCTGTGTTTGTGTCTCAGACGCTGATGCTGTGTTTGTGTCTCTCAGACGCTGATGCTGTGTTTGTGTCTCTCAGACGCTGATGCTGTGTTTGTGTCTCAGACGCTGATGCTGTGTTTGTGTCTCTCAGACGCTGATGCTGTGTTTGTGTCTCTCAGACGCTGATGCTGTGTTTGTTCTCTCAGACTGTGTTTGTGTCTCTGACGCCGATGCTGTGTTTGTGTCTCTCAGACGCTGATGCTGTGTTTGTGTCTCTCAGACGCTGATGCTGTGTTTGTGTCTCTCAGACGCTGATGCTGTGTTTGTGTCTCTCAGACGCTGATGCTGTGTTTGTGCTCTCAGACGCTGATGCTGTGTTTGTGTCTCAGACGCTGATGCTGTGTTTGTGTCTCAGACGCTGATGCTGTGTTTGTCTCTCAGACGCTGATGCTGTGTTTGTGTCTCTCGCTGTGTTTGTGTCTCTCAGACGCTGATGCTGTGTTTGTGTCTCTCGCTGTGTTTGTCTCTCAGACGCTGATGCTGTGTTTGTGTCTCTCGCTGTGTTTGTGTCTCTCAGACGCTGATGCTGTGTTTGTGTCACTCGCTGTGTTTGTGTCTCTCAGACGCTGATGCTGTGTTTGTGTCTCAGACGCTGATGCTGTGTTTGTGTCTCAGACGCTGATGCTGTGTTTGTGTCTCAGACGCTGATGCTGTGTTTGTGTCTCTCAGACGCTGATGCTGTGTTTGTGTCTCTCAGACGCTGATGCTGTGTTTGTGTCTCTCAGACGCTGATGCTGTGTTTGTGTCTCTCAGACGCTGATGCTGTGTTTGTGTCACTCGCTGTGTTTGTGTCTCTCAGACGCTGATGCTGTGTTTGTGTCTCTCAGACGCGATGCTGTGTTGTGTCTCTCAGACGCTGATGCTGTGTTTGTGTCTCTCAGACGCTGATGCTGTGTTTGTGTCTCTCAGACGCTGATGCTGTGTTTGTGTCTCTCAGACGCTGATGCTGTGTTTGTCTCTCAGACGCTGATGCTGTGTTTGTGTCTCAGACGCTGATGCTGTGTTTGTGTCTCAGACGCTGATGCTGTGTTTGTGTCTCTCAGACGCTGATGCTGTGTTTGTGTCTCTCAGACGCTGATGTTTGTGTCTCTCAGACGCTGATGCTGTGTTTGTGTCTCTCAGACGCTGATGCTGTGTTTGTGTCTCAGACGCTGATGCTGTGTTTGTCTCTCAGACGCTGATGCTGTGTTTGTGTCTCTCGCTGTGTTTGTGTCTCTCAGACGCTGATGCTGTGTTTGTGTCTGCAGGGACGAGTTGGTCAGCGCAGTTGTGCACAGAGATCGTGTGCTATAGACGCTCCTGCATTACAGACGATTCCTGGATCAGTTTCATCCTGAAACCATGAGCAGAGAGCTCAACTTAAGGTCCTGACACATCTGACCATAAACCTGAACAATCAGAGATGAAACACTGAGCCTCCTGTGACTCGGGTAAACCGGTCCGTGGTTAGTTGCTGTGCTGTGTCATTATTAATGCGAGCGGATGAGCAGGAGGGCTGTCTGTTTCTGCTCTTTGATCTGTGATGCATCGCTCGCTTTGTTGGAAACTTTAATTGGCGTTTAATTTCTAACCTCATGAATGACGACTCCAGATTTGTATTGTTGTGTACAAACAGACTGAAGCATTCATGAATGATTGTGGACTGCAGAGCTGTTCGTTAAGATTAACGAGTGGAGGAATCTGCTGCAGACGCTCTATCACTGATGCATGAGGGACAGTAATACAAATACTAATACAGTTCCTTAAGAATACAGTGAAGATGTTGAGGATTATTCTGCTCGCTCATAGATCAGTGTTAGTTCGAGGGTTGGTTAGGGTTAGGGGACGGGTTAGTTAGTGTTATCTGCTCACTGATGTGTCTCTGTCCGTCCCGTCAGGCCTTCTGCGGGTTTGTTCGTCCAGGAGTCCAGACGGAGAATCTGTCAGCTGTCGCGACGGGGAACTGGGGCTGCGGAGCCTTCGGAGGAGACAAGAGGCTCAAAGGTATGATGAGATCATCTCTAAACACCAAACAAATGAACTCTGTTCCACTCGTTCAGCTCCTAGAGAACAGCATCTGTCTCTTCTGTTGATCTGTTAGTCATTAGAGTGAAAGTAAAACACTCTGTGAGTCACACACTGCTCCTCTTCCTCAGACTGACAACAGAAGCAGAGAGCGATGAAGAGCGTTTGTGATATACGATTGCGTTTTGTTGTGTTAACGCATGTGTGTGTGTGTGTGTGTGTGTGTGTGTGTGTGTGTGTGTGTATGTGTGTAGCTCTGCTGCAGATGATGGCGGCTGCGGAGGCGGAGCGAGATCTGATGTACTTCACTTTTGGCGACGCAGATCTGGTCAAAGACGTCCTTCACGTACACAAACTGATCACAGACACACACGCCACCGTAGGTAAGAGACACACACACACACACACACACACATGCACACACACACACAAACACACACACACACACACAGAGATGCACACACACACACACAGAGACACGCACACACACACACAGAGACACACGCACACACACACACACAGACACACACACACACACACACACACACACACTCTCTCTCTCTCACACACACACACACACACACACACACACTCTCTTCTGGAATCACATGTTGTCATGTTTCTCTGTTGTTTCAGGATCTGTGTTCAGGCTGCTGCTGCAGTATTATGAGAGTGTGTGTAAGAAAACTACAAGAAGCAAACCTCAGGAAACACTTTACAGCTTCCTCTCAGAGCACCTCTGACCTCTGACCCCAGCGGCTCGGACACGGGGCTGTTTTCTGCTCTCAGACGTGTCTGTATGTGCCTCAATAAAGCTGTTTTGGATGTCTGTGGGCTGTTTGTGGTGTTTGTGTGCAGCAGATGAAAGCGTGGCCCCGCTGGGCTCCGTATCGACCGTGAACACACTCTTTGTAGCGTACGGGGTTCAAACACACATCTGCGCTCGTCTCTCTCTCTTCTGCTCCTGAATGAGTTTGACCTTTGAGACGACGAGCTCAGCTCAGACACAGACGCTTCAGTCGTCACCTCGTCAAGAGTTCTGCCCTTAATGACCTCTTCATAAAACAGAAAATCATGTGATTGCTGACGAACTCAAGACTCCAGTTTGAGTTATATCTGAGCCTTTGTAAGCTTCTGTAATTGAAGACATAAGTGTGATAAAGATTAGAAAGTGTGTTAATGAGCTTTTAATGATACATATGCTATATTCCATGCTATATTTGCATCATTCAGTTCAATAATTTCATTCAAAATCAATGCGGATTTAGCGCTGCATGACATCTAGTTCTGTGATGCATGTGTTTTTATTAAACAAAATAAATTCAATTAAAATTCCCATTATGAACTGTAACTAGTCAGCTAATCAAAATTAAAAGGATTATGTAAATAATTCAAGAATTATGAAATATGCACGGCTTCGTCTTCACAGAGACTCAGAGATTTATAAATATTCATAAATAGAGACGTATTACAATCTGGATTATTAGTGAATGTTTATTAATCTGATGATGATCAGATGAACACTAACGAGCTCTTGCTGTGTGACATCACTATATATATATATATATATATCACTATATAGCAACGATATGAACATGTCTTATCACGATTTTGTTCAAATGTGCTGGAAATGTTCATAAAGTACTGATTGTTTCACCAAGTTTTATATTTAAAATCAACAAATTAAGTGACTTTTTGTTTGCATAAACACTAAAACAATAAAATTACTAATGATGTTCGGATTTTAAATGACAACAGTTTATCTAATAACGTACGAAATGTTCAAATAAAACTTTGAAAAGGTTTCATAAAATGGTAAATCTCACATTTCAGCCTTTAAACAAAAAAAAGTGTGGTCAAAATGATAATTAATAAATGATTATAGGTGACCCTGGAGCACAAAACCAGTCATAAGGGTCAATTTTGTGAAATTGAGATTAATGCATCATCTGAAAGCTGAATAAATAGCTTTCCATTGGTGTATGGTTTGTTATGATAGGATGATATTTGAAAATCTGGAATCTGAGGGTGCAAAAAAATCTAAATATTGAGAAAATCATCTTTAAAGTTGTTCAAATGAAGTTCTTAGCAATGCATATTACTAATCAAAAATTAAGTTTTGATATATTTACGGTACAAAATATCTTCATGGAACATGATCTTAATATCCTAATGATTTTTGGCATAAAAGAAAAATGTATAATTTTGACTCATACAATGTATTGTTGGTTATTGCTACAAATATACCTGTGTTACTTATGACTGCTTTTGTGCTCCAGGGTCATTTATGTTTATATCTGCTCCATGAATAATTCTAGATATCTGAATTGTTTAAATGTGTATAATCCACATAAGCTTGTCCTTCATCATCCGGTCAGAATCTACAGCAGGACACAGATCCGGTCAGTGTTTAGTCCAGACAGAAGCTGAATGTGATGTGAGTCTCTGACAGCAGGTGGCGCTGATGGAGCAGCAGAAACACAGCTGTTTGTGATTAAAACCACTTTATTAGGGATTACATGAAGCCAAAATGCATTGAATCTTTTCTGAAGACATAACCTTCAGAATATTACTCACAATATTAATTAATTTGTATAATTCTCTTAGCACTCCTTTAAAACCTCTCAGCTTTCTGCTGTGTTTTCACA
>CM041809.1:35755839-35773339 GCA_023376895.1 Aspiorhynchus laticeps
GCATTCAGAGCACCACGGGTCAAGCCTTCTGACAAAGCGAGAAACTGAAAAAATCTGTTGATAATCAACTACACTATATAGACAAAAGTATTGGCACCCCCTTCTTTAGAACAGATGCACTTCCAAATCTGTGGCAACAACGATGGGAACATAATTCATGTATTTAAAAATTGTATTTCATCTCTGTAGCAACAGTTTTGTAAGTGTCTAAAATGACTGAACCCATATGTACAAGTCATTGGTGTTTGGTGATGAGTTTTTGTCTCAAGGTCTGCATTTACAGTCACACCAGAGGTGTTAAACTGGGATTAGGACTTGGTTTTATGCAGACCAGTCAAGTTCTTCCATACTGACTCAATCAATCATTTTCTTTTTGAACCTTGTCTTATACACAGAGACATTGTCATGTTAGAATAGAAAAGAGTCCAAACTGTTGCTATAATATTAGAAGCACACAATTTCCTAAAATATCATTATATGCTTTAACATTAAGATTTGTACTCATAGAAATTACTAAAGTAGTCAAACCTGTTCATTAGAAGGGGTGCCAATACTTTTGGCAATATAGTGTATTACTAGATAACCACTGGAAGAGTTTGATTCACCTGTGCAGGTGATCCGCAGCGGACGCCAGCGCGCCTCGAATCCGAGGGGAACATTTCCACAGTAATCTGCGCGGATGAGGAAGATCAGACACACACCGTCCGGAGCTCTGCTTACAGGAGCGTCTGCAGCGAAGAGACCTTCAGTTATTATAGCATCATTCGTCCAGAGCTTCAGCCATTAGTTAGCAGAAGAGCTCAGTTGTGCGATCAGCTGGTGTGTGTTGACACGCACATGTTTTTCAGCAGATGTTCAGTGCACTGCACCAGAACGATTCCCTCGAACGGCGAGTGCTCACACACGACCCCACAAACACCGTCAGCGCCGATCACAAACTGAAACACAAACACATCAGCAGTGCTCAGTCAGAGTGTGTCTGCAGTATAGAGGTGTAACGGTACTCGCATTCATACCGAACATGTTCGGTGTGGGTCTTGTGGGTCGGTATGCATGTGTACCCAACAAATCATTACATGTTTTTAGGAAATTACAGACAATAAATGCCATTTTGGTGCTCTTTGATGTGTCGTGAGTCGTGACAGATCACTGTATCCCTTCCTCTTTATTACTAGTTTTAACGTGAAATAAACATGAATGAACATCTCATGCCTCATGTAATCACTCAATCAGTGTTTCAGTCACAGAAAGATGTCATTAGAAATGCCCCATAGCATTTCATTTACCTCAGGCAAGTCATTAGTGCTACAGCTCGTTAGTTCGCTAGAGATATTAAATCTAGAGAACAGCATTTCGTGAAATATTAGCCTAGACTATACACTCATTATATATTACTTTACCTGTTACTGATGTCTTAATTATTTAATATGTTATGAAACAACTTATGAAAGTCATGGTGTAAATTATATTTCAACAACAACTAGAAATTTTGTAATTTATAATTTAATTTAAAAACTGCATTATGTGCAATTTACACGTTTGCATTCAATTTTTTTAAGTTGAGTGTTGATTATTATATTTAAAAATAAATAGTAATTAAATTTAAGTTTGGGCTCTGTTGTTAATTGCAAACTAGATAATGTAGAAAGACTAGTTTAGAGCAGAAGGTGAGGTAGAGATTTTATCCCTAAGAAAATTTTAATTATCTTAAATTGAAAGAAAGCAGTTAGTTCAGTAAACCATTGTTTAATGTATAAAAAAGCAATTTTGTTTAGTTTTTCCTCCTGCTGTACTGAAACCATACCGAATCGTGACGTCAAAACCGAGGTACGTATGATTGTGTACCATTAGTGTGCCATTCCTGCTCTGAACAGACAAAAACAAGCAAAGGTCTCCCTGCTGAAGTTCCCAGAGTTAGTCTCCAGAACACATCTGAGCATCTGAACACGTTCAGGTATCGAGCGTCTGTGGGTTACCTGCAGGGGTTTGTCGTACCAGCGGTTCGCCCCGTTCTTATCGCGTCCTCCTCCGTGGAGCACCAGTGCAGCTCTGTTGGCGTCGCTGGGTTCGAGTCCCGCAGGATCGTCCAGACAGACGACGCACACGCAGCGCTCCATCAGCTCCACACTCTCTCTGTTCACCGGATCTGCTCCACAGATTGCTCAAAATGTGTTAAAATGCATCACACACGGGATCGTGGGAAAGAAATCTGGCACTGAGCAATGTTTAATCTCTCTAGCTATTAGCACCGTGTCCGTGTGGTGTTGTGTGGACCTTTGAGCAGCTGGTCTCTGGCTCGGGCCCAGTCCGTCCGGCCCTCGGCGGTCAGCAGACCCACGGCCGGCTGCTTCTGCTCAGCGCTCAGCGTCTGCTCATAGATCCTCTCCAGCTGAGTCTGAACATCTGCCTCCTTCAGTTCACAGCGTCCTTCCATCAGATTCAGCGCAAAGAACTGAGAACGTGAACCAGACCCGGGTCTTTAGTGAACAGACACACCGTGACAACATGCAGTGTTCGTATTGAGCTTTCAGTGAGAGAAGAACCAGCTCCATATACATGTGATATAACATTTACATTTATTCATTAACAGACACTTTTATCCAAAGCTACTGGAGGAATGAGGAATACAAGCGATTCATCTTAACCCATTAAATCCCAGCGCTCACAATAGTTTTCATTTATAAAGCTCTAAAAACATTACTTTCTGGTGTTTTAGTGACTTCCTACAAATATGGAACAAATCAAGGGTCTCAATTAAATATGTGCAGATTGTCACATGACCAGAGCAGTTTATTTACTGTTTACACCTTGAGACACAAGAGGCTAGTAAAGTATGTTAACATAAAGATATGATAAAGATTTCTGGTACACATGATCTTTAAGGTGTCTAGTATTAATATATGCATTTGCATATATTTAGTTTTGTTGAGTGTGGTCATAAAGTGAGTAAACATGTTGATGGTCAGTGAACTTAAGTATACAATATAAATCAATTGCAGTTGTTTGTGAAAACTGCACTAAAATGTTGCAATGACAAAATATTGCACTAAATTAAAAATTCAAATGTTACAAAAAATGTACAATAATGATGTTGTAATACTCGTAGCATTAATATAAAAATGTTATGTTATATTTTACAAAAAAGTAATAGTTTTGAAATGCGTTGATGGTTGAATTTGTTTGTTCCTATCAATGTTGCATAAGGTTTTTTATGCATAATAGTAACCGTGATCAAACAGCTTAAAATAGCTGGGCTGAGATATATAATATTTGTATGACTGCAGAAATATGTTATTTCAGTACACACATTATCCCACAATTTTTCGCACACTTTTCCCCCAAAAATAATTACTGATTATTTCAAAGGGTTACTTATGACACATCATTTGAATATTTTCATATCTGGGAAAAATTTGGGATTAAACGTGTTAATGAGGCAATAAACACAAGAAGTGCCACTAATGTGAAGTGTCAGAATAGTACAAGTAATAAGTAACAGCACATACTAATGAAGACATGATTATTATGATTGTTTATACTGGATCTGATCTTGTCCAGCAGCTAGCAGGGTTTGATTGTTTGTTCAGTGGTTTTTGTGCACAGCGGCCGGGTCTGAAACAGCGCCGGTGTCAGCGGCTCCCCGCGGCTCTGATTAGGTTATTGAGTTATCAGACCGGACCTCATTAGAGACGCTTCCCGAGCCATTTCCAGGTAAAGGCCCTCGAGCCGGCAGCGCTCCGCAGGAGAGAGAAGCGGTGAAGAGCGTCTGTCGATGGAGCCACAGGACCTGCAGTTAATTTAAGAGCCTCGATTCGACCCTAATTAGCTGGATCTGATTAAGATGACCGCAGATATTCTTCAGTGAGACGACTGTAACGTGTGGTTCTGTAGAATCAGGACTAAACGAGGCCTTTTCTCGACTCTCATGTATCACAGATCGATCATTTCACCAAACATGAACTCATGGTGTAACACAACAAAAACACACACCTGGTTTTTACAGGCAACAATGACGTGTCCCGCATCAGACGCGCTGTCCGCCGTGATGAGTGTGTCCTGCTCGAGTCCGGCCCGTCTGTAAGAACTGAACAGACGCTTGTACTGATCCATACACAGAGGAGAGTCGGCCTTCTGACCACGAGCCATGTCCAGCAGCAGAGTCTGCCTACAACACACACACACACACATGACACTCATGCACACACACCAACACACACACACACACACACAACACACCACACACAGCACACACAACACACACAACCACACACACACACACACACACACACCAACACACACACCAGACACACACACACACACACACCACACACTCATGCACACACAGACACACACACCACACACACACACACACACACACACCAGCACACACACACCACCACACACACACACACACACACACACACACACACACACACACACACACACACACACACACGCACACACGCACACACAAACCCCAACACACACACGCACACACACACACACACACAGACACGCTCATGTGTTAAAGTCAAAGACTAAACTAGTTCAGCTGAATGAGATGAAGGATGCTGATTTACCCATCCACCGCTGTCTTATATTGAGAAACACTCAGGATGAGACGAGCAGCAAACCTGGACAAACACAGATTTAACCTCAGACAGAGATAGAGACATCTTACATACACCCTTCAATCTGACACTCGTTAGAAAACCTCAATCAAGACGAGCTGCAAACACTGGTCAGATCTTACAGAGCAAATCCAGCTCTGTGCTGTTTATGAAGTCAACATACAGCAAATAAGGTCTGTTTAGTGGAGGATGTTTCTTGAAGCACACACACACACACACACACACACATCTCATGTTGAGCACTCACATACTGAAGTGTGTATAGAGCCACTAATATTACTTTAAACTGACCACTGAGAGTGATTCTGCAGTCACGATCGTCCACTGTAGAGACGGAGGAGATGCTGCTGCATGATCTTCAGTGACGTCATGTATGCATGAATTAATTAGTGCTCTTAATTTACTCACAGCAGAGAGTCTTTGACGTCTCTGAAGGATTGTTTGGGGAACACCAGCGCAGGACTGCAGTTCACGGGAAGAGCCAGTCTGTTCTTCAGATACATGTCTTCCAGCCAGAAGTCAAACACCTGAGACAAACACAGCTCATCATTTCCTGAGCGCTAATTAAACTCGTTTGAGGCGTGACGCCACACTGTCTTTGCAAGACGGATAAAGACACAATGAAATATTATTTCACGAAACTGCCGTTATTTATCAAATGCTGCTGTCATATTAAAGCTGAGATGTTTCCTGGATCAATAGCCACAGATGAGTCGCTCGTTATTTTCTATCTGTTTTAATGAGGCTTTGATTAACTGCTCCGTTCCTGTGATAGCTCTGTAAGTGTGTTTGTACCCAGTTCTCTGTCTTTTCTCTTTTCTCCAGCAGCAGTTTTTGCAGTCTTTCTCCGACGCCTCCGTGTCTGCCGAACGTCTCCACGATGGCTTTGGTCTTCAGGAGCTGTGTTTCAGGAACCAGGTGTGTGACGGATCTCAGGTACGAGTCCAGTGTGTGCCGCAGGTCCGGCACAGGGAGCTTGAGCAGCATCTGGAGAAGAGAAGAAGAATCGGTGTTATTCATCACAGTCACATATACACAGAGAAGTAGAGATGATTCCTCAAACTGACTGTGTTCTGCCTCCGGTGGAGGAGCTTTAATGAGTCTCTGATGTTTTGTGTTATCAGCTCTCGCTTTAATAATTTATAGGAATAGCTTTAAGACAAATGGAGAGAAGACTTTCTGGTCAAAAATACAAAATGCAAATGGTGCACGGATATGGTTCAGAAACACGGTATCTCACGAAATATCATTCAGTTATATTAATAAAACCAGATCTTCTAGTTTTAGATTTACCTGATTTAAAATAGTAGAAAAGGTACATTTTTAGTATTGGCACCCCCTTCTAATGAACAGGTTTGACTACTTTAGTAATTTCTATGAGTACAAATCTTAATGTTAAAGCATATAATGATATTCTAGGAAATTGTGTGCTTCTAATATTATAGCAACAGTTTGGACTCTTTTCTATTCTAACATGACAATGTCTCTGTGTATAAGACAAGGTTCAAAAAGAAAATGATTGATTGAGTCAGTGTGGAAGAACTTGACTGGTCTGCATAAAACCAAGTCCTAATCCCAGTTTAACACCTCTGGTGTGACTGTAAATGCAGACCTTGAGACAAAAACTCATCACCAAACACCAATGACTTGTACATATGGGTTCAGTCATTTTAGACACTTACAAAACTGTTGCAACAGAGATGAAATACAATTTTTAAATACATGAATTATGTTCCCATCGTTGTTGCCACAGATTTGGAAGTGCATCTGTTCTAAAGAAGGGGTGCCAATACTTTTGTCTATATAGTGTATGTACAAGTCATTGGTGTTTGGTGATGAGTTTTTGGCTCAAGGTCTGCATTTACAGTCACACCAGAGGTGTTAAACTGGGATTAGGACTTGGTTTTATGCAGACCAGTCAAGTTCTTCCACACTGACTCAATCAATCATTTTCTTTTTGAACCTTGTCTTATACACAGAGACATTGTCATGTTAGAATAGAAAAGAGTCCAAACTGTTGCTATAATATTAGAAGCACACAATTTCCTAGAATATCATTATATGCTTTAACATTAAGATTTGTACTCATAGAAATTACTAAAGTAGTCAAACCTGTTCATTAGAAAGGGGTGCCAATACTTTTGTCAATATAGTGTCCAGCTGGAAACAGTCGTGATGTTATATCAACAGTATAGCGCATCTGTCTTTTTGGTAACAACAGTAATAATCATAGCAATATGTATTTGCTTACAGTGCCGTCGCTGTGGTCTTCGGCTGTTTCTCTCTTCATCTTCAGTTTCTCTGCAGCTTCTGATGTTTGATTCCTCAACAAAACATTACAGTCACAAACTTCTGAACTATATCAGGAATAACCAAATGCAATGTACACCGTCTGTCAGATCATATTTGGATTTATATTCCAGACAGCATTGATGGATGGAGCTGAACGCTTGCTCAGAGCTCATCAGAGCTGGGAGTAATTATTCACCCAATTTAATCTCCATTCATTTGAATTGATTGTTCAGTAAAATTGACTAAACAATATGAAAACAGACGCTAATGAAGTGTTTTTACAGTCGCTCCTGATGTTAGGATTAATTATTGAGCTACAGCCTTCAGCACACATGCAGATCTGATCAAAACATCCGATACATCACTTTATTTGCTCTTATTTAAAAACATTATTAAATCTTAGACTCAACAATAGCAGCTACATTGACAGAACTACAGTATTTTTTTTTTTAATAAACTGTCAAAACTAGAGAAATTAATTCAAAATGTTCAAAAGTTGATCAGAATGATGTATAACTCACCTGTGTGATCGGTGTCTGTGTCTCCGGCGGCGCGTCAGCTGTCTGTCAGCCGCTCTGTGGCTCCGGTGCCCGGTCTCCGGTGTCCGTGACCCCGCCCCCCGCTCCCGTGACCCCGCCCCCCGCTCCCGTGACTCCGCCCCCCGCGCTGACGCTCCTGCAGGTGTTTCCAGAGCTGCTGCTCTTTCTTCTGTTCCACAAGCTTATTATGCTATATGCTCTTATTTTTTTACATACTTAGGTAAATACTGATTATTAAAGTTTATTTTCGTCATATGAAATGATGAACAGTGAATCGTTTAATATTTTTCGTTGTGGTGAAAACGCTGATAATTAAGCTGCAAAGATGTCATTTTTATTTCAGAGCTGTTACTAAATAAACTGTCTTTACAATTTGCTTATATTTGTTCCCAACAGCTCCAGATTATATATTTCGTTTCCATGCAAAGTGATGAAACCCACACGAGACCTCGGCTGTCGATTAAAGATCCTTCTATTTAAATAGAATTTAAATAAATATAAAAAACGTCAAAAGTTCATTCGTTGCCACATTTATTATCAGTGATTGAGTCAGTAAAAAGGCACATGTATGGAAATATAACCATTGGTTTATTTGGGTTTTGTGCAGTTACATCTACTCACATCTACTAAACGAGAGAAAGCCGCTCAGAGACTAATGTTATATTTCTATCATAAATCATAAAAGACACGTCTCTGAGCGGACACAGTCATGAGTGACGGGATAAATATTCTGAACCGATCTCTAGCTAAATGCACTCGGGTCCCGGCGAGTCCTCCTCCGAGAGAGACCGGGGTGTCTCCAAGAGCCCGTTCTCGTCCACGGTGGTGGTGCACAAGCCCTTTCTCCGGAGTCTGCGCTCCTGCATGCGGATGGAGTCGTAGAGGCCCTTGGGTTCTTCCTCCAGCAGCACGTTCCTCTCGGAGCAGGACTTCTTCATCTGCCACACGCAGCGGAGCAGCAGCAGCGCCGGCGCGTAAAGCACGTTCACCAGACCCATGCCCAGGTTCAGCTGAACGAAGCCCAGGTTGTGCACGATCTGCCCCGCGACTATAGGTCCCAAAGCGTAGGCGAGAGAGTACGAGATGTCCGCGATGGCAAAGACGCTGCCGTAGACGGACACGTGACGCACGTCCACCAGGAAGGCCAGCGTGGGCAGCAGCGCCGTGTCCACCAGCGCGATGCCGAAGCAGACGCCGCACAGCGGGAGCATCAGCTGCCCGGGGGTCCTGCAGGCGGGCACCGTGCAGGAGCTGGCTCCGATGATCACCATCCCGAGCGCGCCGTAGAACCACTGCAGCTCCGGGTACTTCGCGGCCAACCGGACGGTGACGTAAACCCCGAGCACGTGCGGGAAGAAGGCGGGCAGCCAGATCAGACCCATCTCCCACTTGGAGGCGTTCATCGTGCTCTCCATCCAGCTGGAGATGGTGGGCTCCAGGAACGCCAGCGGGATGTTGCAGACGGTCAGCGCGCCCGCCACCACGGCGATGTACGGGTCCGTCATGAGCCGGTGAATAGGCGTCCCGACCGGCATGTTCGCGCGCGTGCCGTTAGAGAACGGTTTGATCACGGTCAGGAGCAGAACGCCGTCCACCAGGCACACAGAGGCCAGAACTATGAACGGGACGCGTTTCCCTGCGAACTCGTAGAGGATTCCGCCGAACGGAGGCGCCACGAGGCTCCCGAACGAGATGAAAGCGAGCGCGACGCCCAGCGCGCGGCTCCGCTCCGCTTCCTCCGTGTATCTGTCCGCGATCATCGCGATCCCGGAGGTGTCCGCGAACGCCGAGCCCAGACCCTGCAGGCTGCGCGCCGCGAACAGCGTCCCGTAGTTCTCCGCGAACGCGAAGATGCAGGTGGAGACGAACATGATCAGCAGCCCGATCAGCAGCGGGATGTCGTACCCCACGCGGTCGATGAAGGTGCCGGTTAACGGGTTGACCATGAGCTGCAGGATGGCTTTGGAGGCGAACAGCACCCCGATCTGAATGTCCAGATTGTCTCGGTTCGCTCTGCTCACGGAGGAGTTGGCGTGAGCGCTCGCCGCCTGCGCTGTCTCCAAATCCGCGAGATAGTCGGGAATGATGGGAACGATCACCATGTAGAGCATGTTGTCCAGCAGGAGCGCGACGCAGACGATCACCAGAATGAGTTTTCTCTGCCGGTCGGGGTCTTGCATCGCGCTGCCGAGCTGTTTAGTTCTTTCGCCCATTTTGGACAGCTTTAGTGCGGCGGATTTCGCCAAACGGGCAGAGCCGTCAGACTCCATGACTTCACCTCAAGAGAGCTTCAGTGCTTCAGAGCGCAGTTTCATTCCTGTCCCGCGCAGCGACGCGTCTGGCTTTTACGCACGAGCTTCCCCGGTGTCCGGTGCGTCTGTCCGGTGACGCGCTGCTCTCCTCTCTCCGAGAGCACAGTCCTGAGCTCCTCTTTCTGCATCTACTCTTCTGCTGAGCTTCTTTACATCTACATTCCTGTTACGCGCTCTCTGGTGCGCGCGCAGTACATCAAGAGTCTCATAAACAATAAACCACAATCTGCACAAATCACAGATGTATCAATAAATCATTAATAAAGATCAGGTTAAATGCACTCGGAGTTCGGATCAGTTATCATTTCAAAACACACACAATAGAATATTTTGATTATTGCTATAGAGTTTGCTATTTTCATTCGAATGTATTTGTGTGAAGGTTAAATTATTCAGTTTTGGCGTCTTGAGGGACATTATTTAAACGACGAAAAAATATAATCATCGACTATTATTTAAATATTTGAATTCACAAAATAACGACAGCATAATAACGTGATATTATGTTTTGGGAAGATATTAAAACAGCGTTCTCCTGTATATAGTGATCTGTCTACAAATTATTAAACAGATTGGCCAGATTTATGTCTTATCATGACATAGGCATAACTAATATTTGGCCCCTCCCTTCCATATTAATATATAATATTACCACCCCAGACAACAAAAAATATTTGGTAGTCATTGGAAACCGTTACATTGTTTTCTATCGCAATAATCTCTCGCGTTCACTCAATAAAGATCGAATAGTTCATAATTTGTTTGGATATATGAACTTCAGAAGTGAATTATTTCTCTAATAATTGTAACGCATCGAGTCGCATCTCAAGACAAGTCTGTGAGAGAAAGAACGCGATAAAAAAGAGGAAAACATGGAAATAATTTGTCATTTTTTACCCTATTGCTTTTATATTTATTTGCTCAGTGTCTTCTGGAGTTTTGGTTATTATACTGTTGTAGATAACATAGTGTAATAAGAAATATGATATATCTCTATTGTGTTTGGACGAGAACGCATATGTGTTAATCCCGACCTACAAATATTAAAATGCAAATGTTATTTATATTCATCCCGTTCTCTTTGAATACATTTTTTTTATTACAGTAAAGGGTAATATTCAAATAATAACAATACAAAATATAAACAATTTTTTTAATATAAAAAAAATAAAAAGCATAGCTCATAAGGATATTACAAAGTGTATCATAGTATTTTAAACATTTCACAGACTTTTTGTTTCTTAACAGTCTTATTGAAGAAATATAGAAATCAAAGTCAGATTTTTTTTAACAATTATTGTTTATGTATGTGAAATTTTGCTAATAAAATAAAAATGTTAACAATAAATTCTAGATCCTTATTGCTTATATTTTCATAATACAAGATAACATCCTTTAAAGTAAAGCAATAATTAATATTCATTAAATTAAATATAAAATATGCCAAATCAATACAAAACTTGTTTACGATATAGGGCTGTAGTACTCGAGTCCGGTCTCGAGACGTTTTTCTATCGTCTCGGACTTGTCTTGGACTCGTTGGTATTTGGACTCGGACTTGTCTCGGACTTGGTCATTGGACTCGCCAAATGTTCTAGTTGGTCTCGACCGAGTCCAGCTATACATGCTTTTTTTTTCTCTTTCAAAACAAAACCATTAAACTGTCTCGCTTGTTCGGAAAATGTAGAACGGGCATTGCCATTGGTCGCCTGGTTAATGCACAGCTGTGCCTGTGTCATATGCCTGGCTCCGAGTATGCGCGCTGCGCGGAGGCATAAATCATTTTTATTTGGCCACAGATACAATGTCGGAAACCTGTGAAGAACTACTACTGTATGTCTGATATTTCATGTTTGCATCAGGGTGACAGGCTGAAAACTGCTGTTCTCTGTTTTACAGAGCCTTTATAGTTAATAATAGCACTCTAGGTGTTACACCTTCAGTCATTTTGAATTTGAATTACTTGAAAAAAAAAAGTATTTTTCTTGTATTATTTCTGAACATATAACATGCATAAGAAAAGTTTGTACAAGATGTAGTTGTAGTTCATGCATCTTTTCTGCAAAGATATTTAGCGATTTGTTTAACATTTAAATCATGATGACAACTTCATGTGTGGTGCACTTAGAATAGAGTTTTCTTTAACTAGAGGGTTAATAAAGAAAAAGTAGCTTGAATCATGTTCTAGTTATATTTTCAAGTTGACTAGTTAAAATCGTACAAAATCAAGATTTTTTTTTTGCCATATCGTCCAGCAATAGAAACAAATAAAAAAAACCTTCCAATTTTTAATTTCTTTAATTTTTCAATCTTTAATTGTCTGTTCTCTATAACTGAACTAAATGAACACCTGTAACACTGTCTATATCCCCCATCCCCGGGGGGTGTATATATTATATAGCACCTATATTATATGGCCTAAGGCAAAAAGCAAACAAATGCATGCGCGGCCACACACAGACACACAGACCTGAAGGTGTTTATATGCTATGCTTGGGAGGGTTATTTTGTACTATGGTTTCTTTAGGACAGGGCTATTGAAACTTGGTCCTGGAGGGCTGGTGTCCTGCAGAGTTTAGCTCCAACCCTTATCAAGCACACTTGAAATAGCTAATCTAAGCATACTAGAAACTTTCAGGCAGGTGTTTTGAGGCAAGTTGGAGCTAAACTCTGCAGGACACTGGCCTTCTAGTTTGGACACCCAGCTTTAGAACAAGTAACAAGTTCAAGAATGGGAACATGTAGATTTTTTTACACTTATGTTGCTTGTTATTTGTAATATTTTCCATTGGCAGCACAAAATGTGATTGTTATACTATAATAAAAATGCTGAAAATGTGAAGTTGCACTTCAGCTTATGTGACTTTAGTGAAATTGCTAAACCTAAAGTAAATAAAATAGCCTTATTTGATCCTACAGTGTTGCTGCACATGCTTTTAGATCATTACAAATAATAATGCAGAATGATTATCTTAGAATAGAAGATATGCTGTCTCTTGTATCACATAAATTATAGTTAAGTATGTGGTTTTGAAGAAGATTTTTTTTCTTTCTCTGTTTTGACTGTTTCATTTGGACTTGGACTTGACTTGGACTCGAACCTCTTGGACTTGGACTTGACTTGGACTCGAACCACTTTGGACACGGTCTTGACTCGGACTCGATAGTCCTGGTCTTGGACTTGTCTTGGACTCGACAAAGGTGGACTTGACTACAGCCCTATTACGATATTACAGTCAAAAAAAGAAGTGAAAACAAGCGCGTGTCTCCAGCAGCGGCGCGTCTGACGCGTGGATCAGCGACGCGTTACTGACCTCTGCTGGACGCCTGACGCACAGCTGACGCTGAGCCTCACACTGTGATAGTGTACAGCGAGAATAATACTGCTGATAATCAGGCGATAATATACGCGCTTTATGTGCACTATATTGATGACAATTGAGAGTTTTTCATAACGGTGTTGATTTAACAGACACACACACAGTGATAATACTGATCTGAGTATATAAGGTTAAGATCTGGTATTTGAGTGTTAATGAACTCTTCTACTCTAGTCTGAAGCTCAGAACTAAACATGTGTTTTTATGGTGATCAGGTTACAGTGTTTTCAGCTGTTCACACACTAAATCCTTCCTCGTCACACAGTTTCTGAAAGCTGTCACTCAAACACACCAAATCTACAAAACCAGACACTAATTCTCAACCTTTGACTTAGTTTTCAATTTCATAAACACTTTTTGCAAAACACAACACACAGTTCTCTATGTAACACACACACATCTAACAGGAAGTATCTTGATTTGCTTTTTAAAACACAACCAATCAAAATGCCACAGTAATTCATCAGAGCCTCACACTAACTCCTCACATGTGCAAACACTCGATTCTTTACTTAGCACCAACCAATCATGGCTTTAGAATAGGCCAAAGGTCAATTTATAGGTTTTGAACAATAGCTGCAAACAATGCAAACAGAGTGTTGGAGGGAGAGCCAGAGGACGAGGAGGAGGAGTTTAAAGAGGAGGAGCAAGCAGAGGACGAGGAGGAGGAGTTTAAAGAGGAGGAGCAAGCAGAGGACGAGGAGGAGGAGTTTAAAGAGGAGGAGCAAGCAGAGGACGAGGAGGAGGAGTTTAAAGAGGAGGAGCAAGCAGAGGACGAGGAGGAGGAGTTTAAAGAGGAGGAGCAAGCAGAGGACGAGGAGGAGGAGTTTAAAGCAGAGGACGAGGAGGAGGAGTTTAAAGCAGAGGACGATGAGGAGGAGTTTAAAGAGGAGGAGCAAGCGGAGGAAGAGGAGGAGGAGTTTAAAGCAGAGGACGAGGAGGAGGAGTTTAAAGAGGAGGAGCAAGCAGAGGACGAGGAGGAGGAGTTTAAAGAGGAGGAGCAAGCAGAGGACGAGGAGGAGGAGTTTAAAGCAGAGGACGAGGAGGAGGAGTTTAAAGAGGAGGAGCAAGCAGAGGACGAGGAGGAGGAGTTTAAAGAGGAGGAGCAAGCGGAGGAAGAGGAGGAGGAGTTTAAAGCAGAGGACGAGGAGGAGGAGTTTAAAGAGGAGGAGCAAGCAGAGGACGAGGAGGAGGAGTTTAAAGCAGAGGACGAGGAGGAGGAGTTTAAAGAGGAGGAGCAAGCGGAGGAAGAGGAGGAGGAGCAAGCGGAGGAAGAGGAGGAGGAGTTTAAAGAGGAGGAGCAAGCAGAGGACGAGGAGGAGCAAGCAGAGGACGAGGAGGAGGAGTTTAAAGAGGAGGAGCAAGCAGAGGACGAGGAGGAGCAAGCAGAGGACGAGGAGGAGGAGTTTAAAGAGGAGGAGCAAGCAGAGGATGAGGAGGAGGAGTTTAAAGAGGAGGAGCAAGCAGAGGATGAGGAGGAGGAGTTTAAAGAGGAGGAGCAAGCAGAGGACGAGGAGGAGGAGGAGGAGTTTAAAGAGGAGGAGCAAGCGGAGGACGAGGAGGAGGAGTTTAAAGAGGAGGAGCAAGCGGAGGAAGAGGAGGAGGAGTTTAAAGCGGAGGAGCAAGCGGAGGAAGAGGAGGAGGAGTTTAAAGAGGAGGAGCAAGCAGAGGACGAGGAGGAGGAGTTTAAAGCGGAGGAGCAAGCGGAGGAAGAGGAGGAGGAGTTTAAAGAGGAGGAGCAAGCAGAGGACGAGGAGGAGGAGTTTAAAGAGGAGGAGCAAGCGGAGGAAGAGGAGGAGGAGTTTAAAGAGGAGGAGCAAGCGGAGGGAGAGGAGGAGGAGTTTAAAGAGGAGGAGCAAGCAGAGGACGAGGAGGAGGAGTTTAAAGAGGAGGAGCAAGCAGAGGACGAGGAGGAGGAGTTTAAAGAGGAGGAGCAAGCGGAGGACAAGGAGGAGGAGTTTAAAGAGGAGGAGCAAGCAGAGGACGAGGAGGAGGAGTTTAAAGAGGAGGAGCAAGCGGAGGACGAGGAGGAGGAGTTTAAAGAGGAGGAGCAAGCGGAGGACGAGGAGGAGGAGTTTAAAGAGGAGGAGCAAGCGGAGGAAGAGGAGGAGGAGTTTAAAGAGGAGGAGCAAGCGGAGGAAGAGGAGGAGGAGTTTAAAGAGGAGGAAGAGGAGGAGGAGTTTAAAGCAGAGGAAGAGGAGGAGGAGTTTAAAGCGGAGGAAGAGGAGGAGGAGTTTAAAGCGGAGGAAGAGGAGGAGGAGTTTAAAGAGGAGGAGCAAGCGGAGGAAGAGGAGGAGGAGTTTAAAGAGGAGGAAGAGGAGGAGTCGGATGAGGAAGGTGATGAAGAACAGGAACAAGAAGAGAGGTCTCCGATGAGATTAGGATCATGTGATCAACCACGGTTTAATGATGACAGACAGTCCAGCCTAATTAGAGTTGATTTACAGTGGCGGTATAATTCAAACCTTTAGAAATGAGAACAGGTACAACCTACTATAATGTAGACATGTAGACCCATAATAGCTATTTCAGCATAACATAAAGTATTCTATAAAACATATATTTTAGCATTTACAGTTTTTTTCAGCTGCTTACACACAAAATCTTTACTTGTCACACAATTTCTGAAAGCTGTCACTCAACCAGCAGAAACACACCAAATCTGCAAAACCATACACTAATTATCGGCATTTGACTCAGTTTTCAATTTCATAAACACAACACACAGTTCTCTATGTAACACACACACATCTAACAGGAAGTATCTTGATTTGCTTTTTCAAACACAACCATTTAAAACGGCACAGTAATTCATCAGAGCCTCACACGAACTCCTCACATGTGCAAACACTCGATTCTTTACTCAACACCAAATAATCATGGCTTTAGAACAGGCCACAGGTCAAGTTATATATTTTTCTCAGTCGCTTATTGATGCATTTCTCAGATCAAAAATGAAATTCTCAAAAATACTTGTTCAACCTCCACATCATCTCGTCACTTGTGTGCATCATTAAAGCAGTTTCTCGTTCTTTTGAACAAGTTGCGATTGCTTTCATGCAACTGATTATGTACATTTGTCTGCAGTTTCCTACATTATCAGCTGCTAATGTCATGTTGCTCTAAATGTATTATATAGTTCTCAGTGCTATAGTCAGACCACTAGTTAAAGTGTAACTGTGAATACTATCCAGTCTCTATCAATCAATATCGCACATACAGTAATGTGTAAATTTGTACTTTTGAAATGGATAAATGGCATACATAAGAAGTGCAGCTTTCTGCATTTCAGTACAGTAACTGTTGTCATAGTTTACATCAGGTGATACTAACAGAGAGCACGGTTATATTGACAACATGCTTAAAGGGATAGTTCACTTTGAAATTAAAATGTGGTATCTATCAGCTTACCCCAAGGGCATCCAAGATGTAGGTGTTTTTTTCTTCAGTAGATCCAATTTTGATGTTTTTAGGTCAAAGCGTTCTAGTCTGTCAGTCATATAATGGCAGGTATAGGTCACTGTCTCTATAAGAGGGAAAAAGAACATGCACAGAGAAATCCAAATTAAACAATTCCCCATCGTAACTACACATTGATGGCCTAAGACACGAAACGAGCGGTTTGTGTGAGAAAACGAACAGTATTTATATCGTTTTTTACCTCTTGTACACAACCATGTCCAAGTGATCTGAGTGCACACACACATCCAGTGTGTGACGTGTGTGTGTGCGCGCTGTGGCTCACGCTGCATTCACACGGGGCGTCGACGTCAACGCTTGACGGAGGGCGTGTCTGAGCGGACCCGACTCTCATTTCACTGCTGGTTATACAATCTCTGTATAGTCGTGTATGTGACAAATAAAACTTGAAACTTGAAACTTGAAACTTGGTGCTGTTTGTACAAATTGTTTTGAGAAATGCACATACTTTGCCAGTATTACAGTAAGGATGATTCCAGAAATGCACCAAAGCGACTGAGAAAAAACTAAGTTTTGAACAACGGATGCAAACAATGTATTTCCTTTCTTTCTTACTGTACTGTGTAATACTGTATTCACAACCACTAATGCTTATAGCAAAAAAAAAGTTTTTTTCAGTCTTGCGTTCATGTTTACCATGAATTTTTCATCTCTGCCAATTACTTTCAATCTTGTACAGAAATGCACACAGGAGCTCATGAAAGAACAGCTTTAGGTTTTGAATAACTGTGTGTATATGATAACCAGAATTATAATATTATGGCAAAGGTGTTTGCAATGTAAGACAAGTGTTTGCTTTTCAGATATGTTTATGATATTTTGAATGCAGTCCTTCATTCTGCAAGAGATGTGAGGTGTTTTGCATT
>CM041809.1:35783339-35803339 GCA_023376895.1 Aspiorhynchus laticeps
GACATTATTGTTTGTCAATATTTTTCTTATTGTGATTTCTGATTAGCAATGTGCTTCAGTTTAAAGTAGCATTGTTGGGTTTTGATTTGAGTTGCATGAGCTACGAGTGAAGTCTGCTAGTGTGCGTGTGTTCTGGTGTGAGATGCATGTACCGGTCTCCTTGCGTGTAGTCGAGCGTACAGCATGTTTTCATCGGCTCAAAGTCAAAGACGCCCCACCCGATGACCGGCAGAGCCGCCCAGAACACGGCCAGGATCCAGATGATGGTGCTCATGGTCATAGACGTGCTCCAGAACATCTTCTGCTCTGGAAACAAACACAACTAACTCATTGATTTACAGCCGCTCAGCTGAGAAAACTGTATTAAACATGATCATAAAAACCCAACGCAAGCCTTACAGACACAAGAGTAGCATTAGTGTCTTGTGTGTCAACACTGAAAAATAATAAAGTAGCATTTTATGGATGCCCGTTTATACTCACTAGTACAGTACTGATGATATCTGTCCCAAGCAATGGCTGCGAGAAAACTGATGGCGGCGAGGATCGACACCATTCCCTGGAAAGCATGAATCTGACAGCCTTCCGACCCGAACGGCCAATATCTTTCAGAGTTCAGAAACAACACAAATACACAGGTGTTTGAATATTTATACATGCATCTGATGTTTCTCATTTTCTTATTAAAACTGTGTTCTTCTGTGTGTATATCTGCAGAAAAGTCAAAGTCCTTGTGTGCAAAAAAACTCATAATTATGTGTTAAACAGTCATTTTCTGTCTTTTATTTAATTGTGTCATACACTATATTGCCAAAAGTATTGGCACCCCTTTCCAATGAACAGGTTTGACTACTTTAGTAATTTCTATGAGTACAAATCTTAATGTTAAAGCATATAATGATATTCTAGGAAATTGTGTGCTTCTAATATTATAGCAACAGTTTGGACTCTTTTCTATTCTAACATGACAATGTCTCTGTGTATAAGACAAGGTTCAAAAAGAAAATGATTGATTGAGTCAGTGTGGAAGAACTTGACTGGTCTGCATAAAACCAAGTCCTAATCCCAGTTTAACACCTCTGGTGTGACTGTAAATGCAGACCTTGAGACAAAAACTCATCACCAAACACCAATGACTTGTACATACACTATATAGACAAAAGTATTGGCACCCCCTTCTTTAGAACAGAAAAATGCACTTCCAAATCTGTGGCAACAACGATGAGAACATAATTCATGTATTTAAAAATTGTATTTCATCTCTGTTTCAACAGTTTTGTAAGTGTCTAAAATGACTGAACCCATATGTACAAGTCATTGGTGTTTGGTGATGAGTTTTTGTCTCAAGGTCTGCATTTACAGTCACACCAGAGGTGTTAAACTGGGATTAGGACTTGGTTTTATGCAGACCAGTCAAGTTCTAGAATATCATTATATGCTTTAACATTAAGATTTGTACTTATAGAAATTACTAAAATAGTCAAACCTGTTCATTAGAAGGGGTGCCAATACTTTTGTCAATATAGTGTATGTTTTCACACAGTTTTATACGTTGTGTTGTTGGTCAGTCTCACCTCAGGTAACTGGCGTAAGCGGCCACTAAACCGTTAATGTTGAGGCTCAGGTCAGCCACAGCCAGGTTAAAGATGAAGAAGTTATTAGGCGTCTGCATCTCCCGGATTCTGAGGAACGCCAGCACCGAGATCAAGTTAAGAAAGAAACCCAGAAGACCTAGAAGAACATATTCAGATATTCAGACTGAACAGAATTCATAACTCTGTGCACCGCATACAAAGAGCAATCATAACAAAATAATAATGACATCCACACTAACAATGAAGGACAGTGATCAGATGCCATCACTGTATGATCATTATACCATTTTCTTTCTTTCTTTTCTTTTTTTTTCTAATTCAGAAACTATATACCAAGCTTTCTGGTTTTACAGATCAATAAGAGCAGCTCTCATTAATCGATAGATCAGCCTTCACTAATCAATCAGACATAAATAATTTTTGCATGTTTGTCAATACATTCATCGATGAAGAAGTATCCAGCACTGAAGAATGGATGGACTGATTGATTGATTGATTGATTGATTGATTGATTGGTTGGTTGATTGGTTGATTGATTGATTGGTTGGTTGATTGGTTGATTGGTTGATTGATTGGTTGGTTGGTTGGTTGGTTGGATGATTGATTGATTGGTTGGTTGGTTGGTTGGTTGGTTGGTTGATTGATTGTTTGATTGATTGATCGATCGATCAGCACTCACCTCCCACCAGCAGCGCGGAGCCGAAGGTGAACATGTCGAAGTCGCTGAATCCGTCCGGTAACGTGTGTGAAGCCATCGTCCAAGATCCTCCTCACCGCTGACCGCTGCGTTACAGTGCGAGACTTTATATGTGTGTTTGTTCCTTGTGAAAGCACGTGTGAGATTTAAAGCCCCTGAAATCCCTGCAAGAATGTTTTAATCCCGCAAAAGTTTGTGAAATCAGATCTGAAGCAGATGACAGTCCTCCATATACAGCTCTCTCTGGCTTTACTGATGCTTTCTCAAGCGCCACCAGCTGGTCGTTTTCAGAAGAGCACCTGACATTTTTCAGCTGGCTAAAAACGCTTTGATGGACACGGTAATTGAATATTTATTAGGAATATGGCCTATTAGTCTTTTTTGCATTTATGCAATATACTGGAGCCAAACCTGAGAAAGTAGACCAGAATATACCACTGTGTTCCTGGACACGCTGTAATTCATAGGCGGTGATTATGCTAATTGTGTACGAGCGTGCACGAGCACCCTATTTACCAATGACTGGAATTCATTAACATATTAATTCATTAACACATGCTTAATTATTAAATCGGACGTTTACTAAGCGTTTGTGAATCCGCAGGAGATTTTCCAGGTCTGTTTTATGTGCAAATTACTCATATATTTACTCATATATTTATGCAAGTTTCATGAATGAGGCCCAATATGTTTGTAAATGAAATGTTTGTGTCCTTCATAAAAAATAGTGGGAAATTGATTATAATTGGTTGTCCCGTACTTCATAAAACACATTGATTTGGTTACCTTTTATTAAATGTGTTATGTTTGAAAAATCTATATTGTGAATGAAATGTAATCGTTGGCAATAGAAGCAAGAACAAAGTAACAGCAGGGAATGTTTGAGGTATAATGTGCTGATCTGACTCCAGTGCAAAAGGCTGTAATTAAGAAACTAATTCGTATTTCTCAGCTTTCAGATGTTAATGCCATTGGGAAATAACATACGTACACTGTACCACACTTCAGTGAAATGTGTTCACTGTAATCTCTCTCAATTCTTGTGGCTGACTCTCTCTAAAGAGCGCAGAACAAAACTTGTGCTTTCTCCTCAGGAGCAATCGCTTGTGTTGAAGTTTCCCCAGTTCCCCAAGTGTCTATTAAATCAATAAATTAAAATATACACTTCTGAATGAGCCTGAGAGTTCATTAAGTTTGAAGTTTATTCATAGACTGAATAGGATAATTGGTGTGGATATCCATTATGAACTCTGATCCTCATTACCTTTATCTTGACACAAGATAGTGGAACAAACATATATTTGTTATAATATAATTATATGTTTTAATGTACTATACAATATATAGGCTAATACACTTTGAATAAACACACACAAATGTCTGTAGGCTACGTTAGTCTGAGATGAAGACTTGTGCTCTATACTGCCACCAAGTGTTTTAAATGCATATTCACTTTTAATATGTTAAAGTATCACCATCTGCTTTTCTTGCTTTAATCATATAGGCACCAAACAGACAATAAGGATAATAATATTAGGTAACCACTATTAATATGTGAGTAAAGTTGATGCAATAGTATAGATCTGAAATCTGAAATATGCATCTTTCGTATTATCGTAAATTTAATGCATCATAAACACTGCGTTTTATGCTAAATTCCTGCTTTTGCTCATTATTTAATCAATTGCAGTTTTGATGTATTGGTATGTCAAGTCAAAGGTCAAACTAACAACAACTAATCTTTTGCATTTATAAAATAACCTACAGTGTGCTGGGTTTCCATTTCTATGTCTATTATAACATTTTCAGTTTAAATAATCTTCAAAAAGACACATCACAAAAAATTCAACATTTCCTCGACACTCTATGATTTACTCGGTATGTCTGGTGAAAATAGAGCAAAACAAAGCCATTCACCAATAAGACGCTCTGAATTCACAAACTGTTGTCCAATCCCAGGTCTAAAATTAACCCTCCAATCAAAAAAAAGAAATGTCTGTTCTGTATATATACAAAAGACCAGCACACAGCCTATAGGCTTCCAGGAAGGAATAATCGTGTAAGTGAAAATACCCCAAGTCCTCCTCTAATCTGCTCTATCCCTTTTATCTGGGGATTCAGAGCAGAGCGAGCAGAAACAGAGAGAGACACAGAGATGCTGTGTGATTAACAGACTCAAACAGGAGCTAGAACAGACAGCGCAGAAGATGTGCGCTCTGGGCTTGTGGGCTTTTGCGTCCGGCCGTGTGTTTCAGGTTTTTGCGTTGGTGCTGTGCTGCTTTCCATTGCTCTGCAGCGCCTGTCCTGCTCAATGCAGCTGCTTCTACCACAAACTGAGCGACGGATCGAAGTCGAGGTGAGATTTCACATGCACTCTGAAACCTAACTGTAGAAAAGTCTCATATGGACCTTTGTCTGCAGAATATTGACAGGCCAGATTGTCTGTGCTCTTTGTTTAGTCGTTGGATTAACGTGTGTGTGCTTTTTAATCTTCTCTGCTTGTTAGTTGAGGTGTTTCAGACCTCTAGCACTCATCACACACACACACACACTCACACACACTCACTCACACGCACACACACACACACTTGTTTCGCTATCCTTGTGGGGACTTCCATAGGCGTAATGGTTTTTCTACTGTACAGACCATACATTCTATTGCCTACACCAACCCTACACCTAAACTTAGACCTCACAGGAGACTTTTGCATTTTTAGATTTTCTAAAAAATTAATTCTGTGTGATTTATAAGCTTGTTTACCCATGAAGACCTCAATTTAGGTCCCCACCGTGACACGAGTCCCCATGAGTCTGTGTGTATTCAGGTTTAAGTCCCCACCGGTATATAAAACAAACAACACACACACACACAGTGTAAAGATAATAATACACAATAAATGTAAAATCAGAAACCTAGTCAAAGAAAAATATGTCATAGCACTATATTGCAGCAATGTTGAGTACTATAATCTCAAAGTGGAGTATTCTTACTTCAAATATCTCAACTAAAGGAGGCTATGCTTGACCCGTGTGATGTGTTTTCATAGGAGCGTCCTGTGCAATGATCCCAACCTCACCGTCATCCCAAACAACTTTCCCTCGGACACCTCCAAACTCCGCTTCGAGAAAACCTCCATCAGCAGTATCGCCAGCGAATCCTTTCATTACCTCAGCAGCCTGGAGTACCTCTGGATCTCCTTCAACTCGCTCTCCTCCCTCAGCGCGGACAGCTTCAGAGGACTTTACGCCTTGGATGAATTACGGATGGATGGGAATGTTCTCACTTCCTTCCCGTGGGAATGTTTGATGGACATGCCGAACCTTCGGCTCCTGGATTTGCACAACAATAAAATCAGCAGCATCCCGGCTGAAGCAACCGTTTACATCAGAAACTTGACCTACCTGGATCTGTCCAGCAACAGTCTGACCACCGTTCCAGCCGAGCTTCTTACGTCATGGTTCTCTCCGAAACCTCCTCAGGATGCAGAGGATTCCAGAATGATACTGGGTGAGTTTGTTTCTGTGCTTAAACCATTTCAGTTCCGTTGTAAAGTCTTAGTCACTGATGGAAGCGTCTGTTCTAGGTCTCCACGATAATCCCTGGCAGTGCGACTGTCGTCTGTTTGATTTGGTGCAGTTCCAGCAGTCTCCTTCCTCGTCTGTGGTGTTCATCGATACGGGTCTGCGCTGTGCCGAGCCGGAGAGTCTGTCAGGAGTGCTGTTCTCTGATGCCGAGCTCCGCAAGTGTCAGGCTCCCCGCATCCACACGGCCGTCGCCAGGGTCCGCAGCTCCATCGGAAACAACGTCCTGCTGCGCTGCGGGACCATCGGCGTTCCCATCCCCGAGCTGTCCTGGAGCCGCGCCGACCGCAAGCCCATGAACGGCACTGGTACGCATCTCATCTCATGTCTCCCTTGCTTCTGTTAAACAAACCCAGCGTCCAGTAATGCATCTGCTAAATAAACGGAATCTGCTGCTTGTGTATTAAGAGAGCATGCAGGTGAAATCTGTACTGCACAGTTCAGAACTTATATTAAAGTGAGTGTTTTTTGTTTGTTCTTGTAGTTCAACAGGAGATCTCTAAAGAGGGCATCATCTGGTCCATTCTCAGCGTTCCTGCCGTTTCGTACAGGGATTCAGGGAAATACGTTTGCAGAGCCACTAACTTCGTCGGGAGCGCCGACGCCATTATCTCACTTGTCATCTCCGATACGTGGCAAATCGACGAAACGGTCGCCAAGAGAAGTCACGGAAAGAAGAACGCTGGATTCGGCCGAGCGGCGTATCAAGAGAAACTCATCGCCAGGTACGTGCCGCCGGCCACATCCGCCGCTGTGCCCATCATTGAGCCCGTAAACGGACCCAAAGCCTCGTCGTCCATCCGGATCGAAAGCTACAGCATTTCTGACGATGTTTCCAAAGCGAAGGCCACAGCGGCACCTGCAGCGGCCGCAGGATCGGACAGCGGCGTGCCGGAGCTACAGAAAGACATCTTGAGTAACCTGGAGGCTAATGCGTCGTCTCAGCAGCAGGGTCCGGAGCGCAGAGTGGTTCGGTCTGTCAAAGTGATCGGCGACACGGACCACACGGTGTCGCTGAACTGGCGCGCGCCCGGCGCCACCAACACCACATCCTTCAGCGTTCTGTACGCCGTCTTCGGGGAGCGCGACATGCGCCGCATCAATGTCAGCCCAGGCAATAACCGCATCACCATCGAGGCCCTGGTGCCCAAAACCAAGTACATCGCCTGTGTGTGCGTGAAGGGCCTCGTCCCCAAGAAAGAGCAGTGTGTGATCTTCTCCACGGACGAGGCGGCCAGCGCCAGCGGCACACAGAAGCTCATTAACGTGGTGGTGATCTCGGTCGCTTGCGTGATCGCGGTTCCTCTGACGCTCATCGTCTGCTGCGGCGCGCTGAAGCGGAGGCTGCAGAAACTGATGGGCCGGAAGTCCAAAGACGTTCAAGACTCGTACGTGACGTTTGAGACTCTGTCTCCAGGCACCAAAGCCAAAGGGCTGGAGGGGGAATATCTCAGCAGACTCAACCAAGACGAGTCACACCGGCTGCTGTCGGCCCGCCCCAGCGTGGACTCCGTAGCCACGGCCAGAACCGAGGGCCAGCCCAACGAGTACTTCTGCTGACGGACCTGTTTCAGACGACTCTGTGCCTAGCGCACTCTTGGCATGGGCCGGATTACACTTTTAATGTGTTCGAAAGCTTCGGTACATATCAGCTTTGTCCTTTCTCAGCCCTGAAAGGGTACAAACCACCTTAAAGAAAGTCCGGTGTTCAAAAAGGGAAAATTATCACACAAGAGTGAAATTATAATGTCTGTACTTTTGTCATGCACTTTATTGATTCACTGATTATGCATATTCTGCAATGAAACACATAATACCCATCTGTCAGAAAGTGAAACTGTTTGCAAATGTTCTGTGTGGACTGTACTTTTTACTTGTTTTTCTTTATACTGTTATCTTGTCAGTGTACCGGGCAACTCTTTTCCACTTCAACCTTAAAACTGTGCTTATAATCTGTCATATCAGGAATATGTTGATGTCTGTACTTATTAAAAATGTTTAAAAATATGATGGTTCATGTTTTCTCTTTGCTTATAAAGTGATGAAAACACTAGCTGTGCTATTCCTAGATTGTCTGAATGTTCAAAGCAATATTTAGAAACTTCTGATGAAGTTTGAGCATTAAGGATAATAAGATTTACCCACTGAACTCATACAGAGCTGCACCACCATTTATTTGTGTATTTGACATTTTACGTCTGAGATCCCAAATTTTATTCTGTACTGAAGATATTTACATAATAGAGGGAATTTATATTTCTTCATACTGTTTTCAGTAATTCATTACTGTACAAGATTAGTGTACTCTACTCACTGTACTGTACTCATTTGATCAGGCTTATTGTTATATGTATAGCGTTTTGTCGAAGCTTTATTTACTCCCTGACAAACTCCGTCAGGATAGATTAAATGTAATGATCTTAACTTCACCAGGACCATGTATAAACTGCTCCTCAAGCCGTCTTCAGAAGACTGTGGTCATCTTCTTGTTCTGTCAGAGTTCTGCGGGATCCGTGTCTGACCGGATGCTCAGCACTGACCAGTCCTTAGGCAGCATTCCTGAGAATTTCATGAAAATCCATATTGAAAGATCATGTAAATGTAACACTAAAAATTGAATAGTAGGACAATGACATCAGTCTCTTTTAATTTCTTAAACACTTTAAAAATGTTTTATTTGTAAATTCAGTTATAGCACTTGATATGATGATTCATGATAAACACATTTGATATTCAGATATGCCCTTCAGCAAACAGCACATGGATGTTCATCTGCTCTCTTTCTCAGAAAATGTACAGGAAAATTAAAACACTTTCAAAATATCAGTAAAAAACTGTTTATAAAACAATAATAAAAAAAAAGGTTTGACAGCAATAACTACAAATGATGTTCATACAGTCTGCAGACGTTTACCAAAGATCCTCAACGCAAGAGCTGAAGAAATACAATATCACAGTAGGACTATAGTCATAAATAATCTATAGAAATCAGAAAGGGTCGTTACAAGTTGACATGCATTAATGATTAGATTCAGTCTAAATTGAAGGACACCTAAAGATGGCAGCATGGTGCTAATTATGAGATTACAGTTGAGTTTGCTTCACTTTTGCAGATCTGATGCGTAAAACTGGTCTAAGAAGCACAGCAAGCTTGAGGTGTACATTACTGAATTAAACAGCATCCTAGTAGCTGCTTTCTGTTTACAAACACACACAGCATTGGCAAGTTACTTAGCATTTTTAAGGTATCTTAAATGACTGTACAGCATGTTGAAAAACAAACACTTTAGGTAAACCAGATGGCCACTTTAAAAACACTTTCACTAATTAAAAGAAGCATTATTCTCAGCGAACCGTTTGTAACATTAAATGTCCAGCAGTCCATAAAAACACACGTGTCGGGATCCGCTGCTCAAACCGGTCAGTAATAGTAGTCTTTATTCGCCTCATTGATTTTCTGTTCTATTCTCATCTTAAGCTCAGACACTAGAGCGGAGCTGATGCTACTGCCGTCTTTGTTTTGTCCAGATCTCTGGACGCCGTCAGTGCTTTTGCTGGTCCTCCAGCTGGAGCTGCGGCTGGTGTTTCTGGAGGCCAGGGAGCCGGACACCGTGGGCACTGACCGCAGCCGGGAGTGAACCGGAGGCGGAGGCGGGAGCACCGGAGCGCTGGGGGTCGGCGGCTTGGATCTGGGGCTGTCGCTCGTCTCATCATCAGTGAAGAACTTCCCAAAGCTCTGGTCGCTCCGTCCAAACCGAGGCCTGAAGGTCCAGCGGCGCGGCTCTTTGGGCCTCCTGCGTATGATGCGGCGCGCCGGCGTGATCCTGTTGCACTTTGTGTTGCGAAAGTAGATGATGGTGGAGATCATAACGGTCACCAAAACCATCACGGTAATGATGCTGGCGGCCAGGCCAAGAGCTTTCATGGGATTGTCTCGGCTCTGCATTAGAAAATCAGCCATGGGCCCTTTGAGCCGATTCTGAAACACACACAAAGTGTAAATAATGAGCTTTAATTTTCCTTCACATAAACCACAGTGATATATTATTAACCATTGTGCAACCTTTTGGACATTTTTGTCCATTTTAGTATTTTTTTTTATTTTTTTATAATTTTTTCTGTGTTAATGCTAACTGCATAAATTTTGGCTCAGGTGTGTATTTTTATTGGAAGTTTAATATTCCACCCTCATTTCCTTTAATAAATCTATTTTACACTAGATACAAAAAAGTGAAACACAGCACCTTTTGGACAAAAATGTCCTCATTGAAACCCATTAAAACTGCTATTTTTAATCGCAGTGCCGTTTAACTGTAAAATGATGCAATTTTTGTTAATAGGCTTTCATTCTGTTGGCAAGGCTTCAAAATTTTATTTTTTACTATTTTTTACCAGATGGTGCCATTTTTTCAGGTTTGGCCTATAAAGCAAATACTGGCTTTATTCCTGTTTTCTGCTTCTGTATATTATAGAGACAAATGGATAAATAATGCAGCTATAATTGTGTGTGTGTATTGGTATAGATGTCAGAGTGTGTGTGTGTGTGTGTGTGTGTGTGTTCTTGTAATATTTGAGAGAGAAACTCTACTGTAAATCACTGTGTGCTCCAGCAGAGTTTTGCTGGCATCTAATGGAGAAAATATGGTACTGCGTCCAAACAAAATCTTACTGAAAGCTAATTTTTTGAGATATCGACCTCAAATTTGGAGCATAACTTGTTTAGATATATGGCTTTGATTTTCTAGCAGGTTTAGAGTTCAACATATAAAATAAAATAAAATATTGTACATTAATCATTTTCATAAACTTAAACCTGTATAACTTTTTTTTGGTTTCACTTTTTAAACTTTTTTTATTTCAACAATAATCTACCATTGGTCTTTAAAACGAGATCCAAACTTAAGACTGTGCTCCCAAGCTTCACATTTCTATGACCGTTTTTTTGACTATGAACCTATGTGTAACTTTTTTTTATTGATGCACAAGGGTTAAATCATGACTACATGGATGAAAAGATACTGTGGATGAACTATGAAATCAATGTTACGTTGATCTATATAAGCTCCATGTTTTTATACCAAGGAATTCACATCATAATTCAAAGCACTTGTGTTTTTTGGACATTTATCATGGTAGTAACATGGTATTCTCCCCAAACAAACAAAAAAAGCTCATTAAAAGCTGCTTTGATCCCACACGTATGAACGTCTCACCGCCTCCGTGATGTCTATTTTCACGACCGCCGTTGTGCTGAAGGACGGAGAGCCTCGATCACGAGCCTGGACCACCACAGACCACCGGCAGTCTTTCTGTTTGCTGATGTTCTGCACGATCTCCATAGACGTGATGTACGGTTTGAGCTTAATCTCTCCTGTGGAGGTGTTAATGTCGAAGATGTTGTCCGGATCGGCTTTCATGATGGAGTATTCAATCAGGTTATTGGGTTCCTCTGCGTCCTCGTCCACAGCCTGAAAACAAACCGCTCCAATAATATCATAATATTCACAATCGCAGGAGAATATTGAGTCAGATTTGCTCACAGATGCAGGGCTTTAAGCTGGTTGTGGGATCATGGGAGTTCATGCCATTATTGGTCTAATCTACTGGGACGTAGATGGCTGTCCACATAATAACAGTTATGTTAGAGAACACAAACCTCTATTTTCACTGGCGCACCAATGATCATGGTCTTCTCCAGAAAGTTCTGGTTAAACTCTGGTGGGTGGTCGTTTTGATCCAGCACCGTGACAAAGACCTCTGTGAGGCTGTATTTGCCCTCAGTGTCTTCAGCTTTCACATAGAAATTATATTTTGACTTGACTTCAGCGTCTAAAGATGCCCAGGGCTGCGTGTAAATGATGCCGGACGTGGGGTGAATGAGAAACCTGAAACAGACGAACGTCACAAGGTTGTATTCAGAACAATGATGTAGTTCATGATGGACTTGTGCTTCTAGATTGAGATGAACAAACTCTGCACTGGATCTTAATGATGGTTTACAGTCACTCTGTTCAATGGAGACACTGTACGGCGATAACTTTGTTTTTTAGCCTATTGCACCTTGACATTTCGGCCTTGACTAGTGGAAATGAAAACATCCTGATAAACAACTGTTTATTAGTGTACTTCTCTTTATAGCAACTTTAATCTATTTGTGTCACATAAGATTGGTCAATTAAACAATAAACATATTTTTAAGGGCCGTTTTCTCAAAATGAAGTGTTTTCTCCTACACCGAGCCATAAATCTCCACCAAACTTTACATTTTTATTACTATATTCTGTATCCTGGAGGTTTTTACAGAGGGATCTGTTCAATATAATTTGCTTGATTATATACAACATTTTTTCCCCCCAAAATATATTGTTTTCTAAGTATTTTCTCAATTATGGAGTGACAAAATGAGATACCCAAAATCCCCTCTAATATGTCAAAAAAATTAAACAAGAATTTTGAAACTGACTTCATCCAGTGTTTAGATTTTTGTTCTAGAAATGTATGCAAATTAGCGCATATTTAATTAAATAATGCCTCATTTGCATATTTAAACCTAACACAATTTTTTTACAATTATCAGTGTAATCAATCAACTAGGTAAGTAAGGCGATAACTATTAGTTATTTTGTTTTAGCCTATTCACCTGTAGTGTCTCGCCTTAAGATCAAAATAAACGAGCCTGATTTTAAGAGCTTGTCATCAAGTGCTGCTTTATTCTCGTCAGTGTGACATCTGCTTGTGAAAATCAACAGTCAGCCTGAAAGCTGCTATTTTTCACACCATTATAATTTGCCTCCAGCTTTGGGGAAGAATCAAGGCATAAATTTACAGGTTTTGCATTATCCGTACGTGTTCTACCTCCAGCTGTCGCTCGCTAATTAGGCCTGACTCACTCGTCGGGTGTGGAGACGCTATTTATACTTCTCCAATCCCATTACAAGATTAACCAGCTCCCTCGCTGGAGTCTGTCTGTAAGCTGTTTTGTCCTTTACCGGCCTTATATAAACAAGCGTCCAGATACGGACGAGCGGGAGGTCATCTGTGCCACTTCGTTTACAGTAGTGATCGACCGATATTGATTTTTAGAACCGATACCGATAATTTGTTTGTTTATGTGCCCGATAACCGATATGCAGAACCGATATTTATTTACTGTTATACTTGTGTTTTTGACACAATGATTACAACACCACTGAACTGAAAAACCATTTTATTTATAACAATCACTCCCTCCTTGCATAGAAAACAAAACAAATCTTATTTATACACCAATAAATAGTGGGGTCTGAGAGTACAAAAAATAAAAAAGTGCACTGTTACTAAACAGTTTTTGTTTAAAAATAAAATCTTCGATGAGGTAAAAAAAACAAACATGTAAAATAAATAAAGCACATAAAAGTAATTCTCACCAATTAAAAAATAAATAAAACTTGTGGCGGCAGGTGACGTCACGTTAATTTGCATATTCATGACGTCATTGTGTCAAGTTTGCGTTCAGACGAGTTTTGGCACTTAAGATCTGTTCTAAATGTCACATACTGTAATTAATACAACAATGCCAATAAAGCTGTTCACATTATACTTTCTGTTGTCATACATAAAACAAGTATAAATAGTAAACAGGAACCATTAATTTTACATGTTAACCAGGAATCACTCTCACTATACTCCTTAAATCCTGATTTATAATCGCAACATCGTCTGATAAAATCAATATACATCTAACTTACACTAAGCGACTATATGCGGTGGTTTTGGCTGTATTACTGTTTTGTCTCATTCAGCGCACTGTCTGCGTCTGAGTAACAAGCTATGCGCATATTAACAGACTAATGTTCATATTTAAAAGTCCAAACAGTCAGTAAGCGACAGGTGCTTGGAAACGCTGTTTTGTAAATGATTTACTGACGATTTTGCTGCGTTACGGCCAAATGAATGCGCTGCTTCACTGCACAGAATAGATGCAGAGAGAGGCGACACTGCGCCGGGAGAGTCAGATCTCGCACTCGCGGGGCAGTAACGTTACTGGAGACAAATTCCAATTGAACGATAACTAAGGTTTTTTTAAAAAAAGTCGCTAGGTTTGTCAGTATGTACCTGTTGTGGGAAAAAAGCCGCCAAAAGGGTCTGAAAGTTGCTAAATACTGAAAGTCGCGCTCTTGTGTGTGAGATGCGGGAGCTGATGGCAGCGGGCGGTGGATATTGTTGCAGTCCGCCACAGATAAAGAGAGAGAGCTTGTCTGTGACTGTGGGAGTGTCTACAGTTCTTGAGCACACAGAACGAGCAGTGTGAAACGCGTCGGGCGCGGGGAGATTTTCAACTAGTTAATCGATCGCGGATGGTTTCATTATCTCGGGTGGATAAAAAAAAAAAAAGTGTAAGATAATAATAGTAATAAAAACAAAAATGTGTCACCAAATATACTTGGGCGGCCGTTAATATACCTGGGCGGCCCGCTCAGGTAAAGTCTATGTGTGGGAAACACTGGAGTTGTGTATACTAGGATGTTTATTAGGAAATTGATGGTTATATAGTAAATGTTTATATAATTACGGTGTTTTAATCGTGAATATTTTTAAAAGTTACATGCGGTGGCCGTGCTGTAGCATTTCCTGAGCATCAACCCACTGAGTGAACAGCAATATGAAGCGGCTTCACGAGACTAATGATGAGCAAATATACAACAGAGAGAGAATTTAATTCAGCGCTTTTACTTCCAACTTGCGCTCATTCATGGCTGTATTATTTAATTCATGCAAAGTTACGTCTTTATTGGGACAGGACTTGACGGATTATCTTACGTGACTCGTCTATTTCTTAGAGCCAAGCTGCATAAACTACATCAAGCATATGTATCACATCTAATTTGTGCATTAATGGCTGTTATGTTAAATAAAATTTACTAATTACAGCAAAGCAAGTAATACTTTACCTGTGCACGCCGTTGTCTCGTCTCCCCTCAGATGCGCTGTAATGGCGATCATGCGTGCAATTCTTAAAACACCCACAAGATGGCGGCGTTTATCGGAAAATGCGATATTACAAAACTGATATCCGATTATGGTAAAATGCTTAAATATCGGGAAAAATATCGGTAAATCGATATATCGGTCGATCTCTAGTTTACAGTCACTCTGTTCAATGGGAGACACTGACGACACTGTTTTTTCATGCACCTTGACATTTCGGGCTTTGATTAGTGGAATGAAAACATCCTATAAACACTGTTAAGTGTTTCTTTTATAGCACTTTATCTATTTGTGTCAATAGATTTCAATTACAATACATATTTTTAAAGGCTGTTTTCTCAAAATGAGTGTTTTCTCCTACACCGAGCCATAAATCTCCACCAAACTTTACATTTTTATTACTATATTCTGTATCCTGGAGGTTTTTACAGAGGGATCTGTTCATATATAATTTGCTTGATTATATACAACATTTTATTCCCCCCAAAATATATTGTTTTCTAAGTATTTTCTCAATTATGGAGTGACAAAATGAGATACCCAAAATCCCCTCTAATATGTCAAAAAAATTAAACAAGAATTTTGAAACTGACTTCATCCAGTGTTTAGATTTTTGTTCTAGAAATGTATGCAAATTAGCGCATATTTAATTAAATAATGCCTCATTTGCATATTTAAACCTAACACAATTTTTTTACAATTATCAGTGTAATCAATCAACTAGGTAAGTAAGGCGATAACTATTAGTTATTTTGTTTAGCCTATTCACCTGCAGTGTCTCGCCTTAAGATCAAAATAAACGAGCCTGATTTTAAGAGCTTGTCATCAAGTGCTGCTTTATTCTCGTCAGTGTGACTCTCTGCTTGTGAAAATCAACAGTCAGCCTGAAAGCTGCTATTTTTCACACCATTATAATTTGCCTCCAGCTTTGGGGAAGAATCAAGGCATAAATTTACAGGTTTTGCATTATCCGTACGTGTTCTACCTCCAGCTGTCGCTCGCTAATTAGGCCTGACTCACTCGCGGGTGTGGAGACGCTATTTATACTTCTCCAATCCCATTACAAGATTAACCAGCTCCCTCGCTGGAGTCTGTCTGTAAGCTGTTTTGTCCTTTACCGGCCTTATATAAACAAGCGTCCAGATACGGACGAGCGGGAGGTCATCTGTGCCACTTCTGCTGAAGATGACCTCTCACCCTAAACTCAACACAGAACTAATGTGAAAATATCACACAACGTCCAGTTAAAATCACAGATTGGTCCCGTTCTGTTTGAGCTGAATTACCCATTAAGATATAAAAACATCAAGCTGTTATGTCCATGACTGAACAAAATCTGATCTCCGTTATTGGACGCAGCATCAGAGCCAGTGAAGAATCACTGATTCAAAGCCAGTGATGATCAATACTGAGGTCTGTACTACTCACAGATCAGCACCAGAGCCGTAGATGGAATACTTCACTTCTCCCCAAAGCCCTGAATCCGGGTCTATCGCCTGTAAAACACCAGATACACATCAGTGCTCAAACACATCCCAACGCACCAGACCGTCCAACATTAGACCCGGAGCTGGCTTCAGAAAAGCTTTACAGTGAAGCATGATTTCAAGCTGCTCACGGTCACTGAGACGACGTTGGAGCCTCCCGGGGAATTCTCTGGGATCCTGGCGATGTAAAACTCGGAGGAGAACTTAGGAATGTTGTCGTTTGTGTCCAAAAGATTGATGAGGATATCCGCGGTGGCACTGAAGCGCTCGGGAGTGTCGATCTCCACCGCTAACAGCTGAAAAACATCACATCTCAGGATAAAACATTCAGATTAAACATAACCTACCGTCAGGATGAGCAACATAAAACATCAGACCTTGAATGTTAAGAACTGGTGTTTTTCGTAGTCGATGGCGGTCGAGTTTTCCACAATGATGGTGACTTGAGCTTCATTGAGAACCGTCTGAGGAACCACACGGAGAACACGAGAGGGTCCCACCAACAGCAGCCTGAACTTAGCGTTTGCTCCCTGCTCGAGAACCACACATTCATGAGAAAAAACACTTAAAACATTCACAGAAAAAGCTCCTCCTAACAAAGTGCTATTTCTAATCAAAATGTTAGTTTATTGTAGGGATGCACCGAAATGAAAATTCTTGGCCGAAGCCGAACAAAATGAAACACAAATACCGAACACGTTTTTTCGCATTTTTTCCCCGATGAAGGCATGTTAGATGAATAATTTTGCATAAATTAAATAGCCAAAATGTGCTTTTTACTGTTTTGTCCTGCTTTTCAAATAAAAAAATAAATTACAAAACAACAATTTAAAAATATTTACTTAACACTGAACATTTTGTAACATTCTAGCAGACATTATACCAACAAAGCACAATTTAACTTAAAATTAATAAGTTACTAAAAATATTTTTGGGACCCTTCTTGAATCATGTTTTATTACTGTACAAATAAATGCAGGCTTTCTGAGACTTCTTTTAAAACATTAGAATATATTACAAATCCCAATTTGAACACTGTGTGAATGTTATAATAAATGTATAGAGCTGTTGTAGGGTAATTAATATTATCATTATTATTGTCTTATTTTTTATTTTATTTTACAGAACAACAGTAAAATTTCAATACTAACATTTATGAATGTTGATGGAGTTGTGGATTATATTTTGTCAGAAACCCGCAGGAAGATCTGTGCTTGTTTTTGTTGACAGCAGCAGATATTTAAATGATTCTCGTTATGAATTTGGGAAGATGTTTGACGCACCTATCACATTGTCACGTCTTTAAAAAAATAACAAAAATGTTACTGAGCAGCTGAGGAGTTACAATGTATCAGCGCAGATTTTTCTCACGCTTTGAACCCTGGAGCTCATGCAGCGCTGTTTGGATACATGCATGGATTAGAAAACATAACATTCTGCAGTTTAATTACTAATCGTTTGAGGTCATCATACAGTAACCAGCATCCGTCTTCTCATCAGAGACATGAGACGCAGCTCTAAACACTCTCTCGCTGTCGGTGCTTGTAATGATTATTGCGTCTTTCTCAGACAGTTTTAAATACTTTCACACTGCAGACACATTTGCTGCATTAGTGCACGAATCTATTTGATCGCGTCATTGTTCGGTACAAATTATTCAGTCTTTTCACTTATTCGGCCGAACACCGAAAGAGTTTTTATTTGCTATTTTTTGAACATTCGGTGCATCCCTAATTTATTGCATAGAAAACAATCAATTAATTTGTATGCAGATGTCAACACCTTATTCTGTGCCTTAATGTGTGTGAATCTCATCTCCGTCTTTGTGGTTTGTGTGTGAACTGTGAAGGACTGAAAGCAATACTTCACCGCTGCCTTGTTCTTCTGTTCACCTGCAGTTTAATTCTCTCTCTTCTAGTATTTATAGTTTAATGTCATTCATTAGATCTAAATGAAATACACCCCTCTCGCTCTGATTGCTAACCCTGTGTGTAAGCAGCAGTTTACCGCACCTGGTCCGAGTCGTTGACCGTGATCTTCAGGCCGCGGAGGATCTCTCCTTCCGCCGGATGCTCGTACATGGTCAGCTCGAAGCGGCTCTGCGGGCCGTTCTCGTCGTAGAAGGTAGGCGGGTGGTTGTTGAGGTCCACCACACGAACAGTGACCGTCGTCACGCTGTGGTCAGAAAACCTGTCGGGTCCAACCTCTGCAGCCTTGATTTACAATAAAAGAAGTCTTAATAGGTCGTGTGTGATGCTAATTAGAAATACTCAAGCTGTAACGATATCGTAAATATAGACAACCTTGACTTTTAACTCGTATAACTCGTTCCTCAGCTGCACAGGGAACGATGTCAAGCTGATACAGCCGCTGGTGCTGTTGATGATGAAGAAGCCGTCGCTGCCTTTGAGAACAGAAGAGACAGGAGATATTACTAGTGGAAGTATTTGATCAACTATGACTGTTTATGAGTTCAGAACTCAGAATGAGCACTGATAATGCAGCGGACCGCTCAGAATGGAGTAATGGATGGTGTTGGGGTTGTTCTGGTCGCCGTCTTTGGCAAAAACAGTGAATATCTCTGAACCCTGAACACAAAACACACAAACAGACAGAGCATCGTTATAAAAGCTCAGTTAATGGGCATCCTCAGTCAGTCAATACAGTCAAATACATTGGAGTCTAGCTCTCATTTATCACCAACTAGTTACAATGAGTAGAATAAGTAGTTTTTTTGGTTTAATGTGACTCTTCTAAATGAAAATCTCTTGATAAATAATTGAACACAAGCACAATGAAGCTGGAATGTTTAGATCCAGGATTTTAGATGTGAAATAATGTCACACTTACTGGTACTGAGACTTCATACACAAATCCAAAATAAGGAGTACCAACAAACACTGGAGGAGAATCCTGGGTATCGAGGACATTGATGGTTATGATGGCCGTGGAGGTCATGACCTGGTATTTGCCGTGATATTTACCACCACCGTCCTGAAACAGACACACAGCACTGATGATCCGGTACTGACTGATTCATGAGGAAATATCATCATCTTTGGACTTGACGAAAGATCAACACAAACAAGCTTGTGTATCTCAGAGAACAGAGGGATTTCACACGGTTCAGTCTGTTGTTCACCTTTGCAACCACAGTGACAAAATGAGTCCTGGAGAGCTCGTAGTCCAGAGATTCTCCGGGTCTGATGCGCAGAACTCCACTGTGACCGTCGATGCTGAACTTAGTGCTGGGCGTCGACTGCAAACGAAAGGACAACTGATGAAGATATGTTTCCTGAAATACATAACGCATCTCTCAAACACAAAGCCAAAATGACAAACACTTCAGGATGCAATCTGTTCCAAAATATGACATAAAACTCTCAGATGGCACTGAACCGCTGTTACTGAAACGATACGATCATGACTGCCTGCTGGATGAAGTATGCATGGCTTCTCAGTGCAATTTTGCACTTTTTAGATCTAATAATAATTATATTGTGATGATTATTTGTTGCTAGTGCATGATGTAAAACTCAGTTATGTGAAAAAATGTGTTTGTAGTAAGCTGACACTTTTTAAAATGTAATGAAACAAGCCTTTTTCCAGGACTGGGTCGATCTGGTACCGTCTGATCAGTGTTTCTCTATTTGTGTGATTGCTCTGTGAAGA
>CM041809.1:35808339-35820839 GCA_023376895.1 Aspiorhynchus laticeps
TGATCACACACAGAATCACACACAATGTGGTAAATAAAGTGATGTGATTTTGAGTGAAATCACTGACATAAAAATTGTCTTCATTTGTAAGTCGCTTTGGATAAAAGCATCTGCTAATTGACTAAATGTAAAAATCATCTGGACCAATTCAACTTCGTCACTGAATTTTAGACTGCTCCAAACATAATACAATAGTTCTAGCAAATTCTAATGATTTAAGTTAAAAGTGTATTTTAAAGCACTAAAGTAGCTCATTTGCAAAGCATTCCTGCAAACACTCGCTCGTTATACTTAAAGGATTATTGAGACAATCACAGTTTGAAGCTGATTACACACAGACTCGTCTCTAACCAGTAAAACAGCCAGTAACTCACCCATAGACACACACAGTGACACCAGAAGAACTAAAGTCTGTTTTCTCCTCATACTCTTCAGAAGACGTGTACAGACGCTGAAGGATGATATGAAGAGCGCTGCAGCAGCTGCTCGTCTGAAGACGTCTTTAAAGGCGTCTGAGCGCAGCTTCAATAATCCTGAGACTCAGCCCACAGCGGCTCATGACTCAAACAACACCACCGACCCACAGGACTGAACCTGGACACTTCATTATAAAGCCCATTTGAGAGAAAGCATCAGGTTAGTGTGTTCATTTAGTTCTGAACACAGTGCCATGTCTTTAACCTGGACATAGAACCCAGGTTCTGTAGATTCAGAACTAAATGAAATTAAACGACAGAACCTTCATTTGCATCAGCTCCTGATTAATCTGTCACTGATCTATTTTAAGGGTGAATGTGACGTTCAGCTGGTTTTGCGTCACACTTTTCACACATTATGCAGCGAAAACAACAGAAATTGAGTTCCTTCTTATTTGAGCAACTGAATATTAAAGATATGACCCGTATGGATCTTCTCTGCCCTGAACACACAGACTAGAAGACACTTCAGTGCACGAACAAATAAAGTTTAGTTGATTTCTGCATAACAGCGAGTCGTTGAGAACAAGAGCTGGAATGATGGAGCTGCTTTTTAATGCCGTTAAATGTTATATGCAGTTTGAAAAATATCAAATATCATATATCTACAGTTTCTAGCCCATCACTGAAAACATGGCAAACTGTCTCTTTCATCCATTTCAGTGCGAGACGGAGACTGCAGAACCACTAATCAACACAGATCATATTAATAATTGTTTAAATCATTAAGCCACTTTAGGCATGCATTACTGTACTCATATTGTCAATAAACGGTGCTGATAAGATTTGGAGAGAAATCACTGTACTCATGATCTCAAGCAGATTATTGCTTTATTAAATGGCAGAAAGAGTAATTTAATAACACATCCTTCTCAATACATTAATATTACAATAAATAAATTGTTCCATCGAGTATTATAGTTTATTAGCTGTGGCTGTTCACAATTCTCAAGCAACATAAAAACTTAGTCTTATTAATATTAATGTGTCAGATTTCGTATGACTCATCCGGTCAGAATTTAGAGTTGTAATCTGTATTAAAATATATAATTATGCTTTCGGAGTCATAATGATTGACTTTGAGTAACTTCAGGATCTTTAAGCTTTCAGATGGTTTCAATAATGAAGGTTTGGTCATTATTATATATATATTTTTAAATACAGCTACTTTGTTTGCATCTTCCCTCATATGTGTGTAAGTGTTACATAGTGTGCACTTTACTGGGAACGATGCATTGAAGTGAATGTGATTGTGTTGCTCCCTCTGCTGGTTCACATCTGTCACAGCGCACACATGATCACAAACACACACCAGATGACCGTCATCTATCAATACTGAATATTTCCTAACGTTTGAGTTTTACAGTAAGTGTCACCTGCAGCAGTGCTGATGTTCAGCGGCCTCGTCTCTGGATTAATCAGCATCAGAACACAGATGGAGACACCAGGATTATTCTCTAATCTCACCGTCATCTGCTGCTGGTCAGAGCACAAATAAAACATGAGTGTGTGTCGATGGCCAGATGCTCAGACTTCATGGAACATAATCACCAGACAACACTGTAGTCAACTAAACGCTCAAACAATGAAACGCAAGATGAGGAATTTTTGAAAGCACATCTGAATTTTGAAGAGGATTCAACACCATTTGCTCTAAATCTTCAGCGTTTACAGTATCAAAGATGTTATAATAATGGTGCTTAATGTCTGTTCTAAAGCAATAAACGGTAAACGTGGTTTGAGATACAACTAAAGTTTATTGAACCATGAGCTGCAAGAACAGAGCAATCAGTGACAAATAAATATACATAAATGTGTTTTAATTACACCAGCTGTGGAAGTAATACGATCTGCATTCACCTTCATTTGATGTTAACTATACCAATTACCTTATACTGACTGTTTAAGATGCAATTCAGCTGAAAGCAATCCAAAGGTTTTTCTGCTTTTAAAGAAATAAATGCAAAGACACTTTATTAATCTAAATCCCTCTCCTCCGGTCAGTGTGTCTTCTTCTGTCCTCGTGGCTACTTCCTTCTGTTCCCGCCGCCGTTAGCTAGAATCATCACCAGACGCATGAAGATGTTGAGCGTGTCCATGTAGATGCCCATACATCTGGAAGAGCACAGCGATGTTAACACATAGGCCTCGTTTACTCTGCAGGTCTTGATGCTCAATTCTGATGTGTTGCCTATATCAGATTTGTTTGTCTGTCCGTTTACACGTTCTTTCAATTGTGACCCATATCTGACTCGTGTGTTTACACTTGTTACAGCATCTGAAGCATCGCGCATGCGTTGTTGTCATCTAGCGCCTCCACATGAGAACAATGTGACCTGTGCTGACAAAACCAGTCCAGCAAATGTGAAAAATGTGTTATTTTTATTTTCACAGTCTCCATTAAAAGACCTTTTATGAGATTATGTTCTCCTCCAGTTCTTTTCTTATTAATAATTAGGCTACTATATTAATAATCACAATATAGCTGTTTTTTATTTTATCTTTCCTATTATTTAAGAACAGATGCAAAAAAAAAAAAAAAAAAACAGTATAGGAATAAATAGTCTAGAAAGAAACAAATAATGCATTTATCATTTTACATCTAAACAAAAGCATTCATATAGCCGACGAAAAACAATATCAAATGTAAAAATCACTTCAGTGTGTTCATTACAAATATATTGATTATTAAAACTACTCTTTTCTTTTATTGATAGATAACATTGAGACAGACGGCCTGTAATGCACGAATCATATAAAGTTACACATCAGATGTTTTTCCCCATCAAGCGTTCACTGAAGACAGAACAGATTATGATTACTATTATTTAATAGTATACAGATATTTAATTACTATTGGGCTTAATGAACAAATTTTTGTGAAAACCTCAAATTCGACATTTTTCACTTTTTTTTTGCCTGTAGCTCAAAACAGCCCGTGCGCATTTTACACTCATTTTGCCAGCATGGGTCTCATATAACATCATTAAACCGCGGAGAAGTACCAAATTGTTAAGTTTTAATGACGTACAGAACGCATGCCTCAGAAAATCTGATCTGCCTGTTTACATGAGTCGCATCGGCACATATCCGATTTATATCTGATTTATCTCCACATATGAATGAGGCCCGGATCCGATCTCGCTAGATCCGAATGCATGCGTTTGTTTACGCTGTCATAGAACAGATCCGATCCGTGTCACATATGAGCAAAGAATCAGAATTGAGTCACATTTAACTGGCAGTGTAAACGAGGCCATTTATACCATAGAAAGACTGAATTAAACGAAACATATTACAAATGCACAAAGCCATCTCAAGTCATGTGAAAAATACAAACGTTTGCTTCCTCGTGCGCACAGAAACACTTACGCATTAATGGGGTCATATTTCTGAACGCCGTACACAGGGTGCGTCTCGGCTCGCTTGATGACTTTCTGTGTGTCGTACAGCAGAAACATGCTAAACAGGACCAGACCTCCATAAACCGCCACCGAGTACAGGCCGGCTCCGAAAGCTGAGGTGGGGGGCAGAAACATGGAGCCTGCGGAGAGGAGAGAACCGATCAAACTCCTGATCTAAACTATCTCAGCTAACTGAGCGTGTTAGAGATGTGACCAATAACTTCCTCCTATTAAATTCAGATAAGACAGAGATGTTACTTATTGGACCAAAAAACAGTACACAGAGTCTCTTTCCTCTACAGTCAAAGATCTGGGTGTTATATTAGACCGCATCAAAATCATATTTCCAATGTTACAAAAACAGCATTTTTCATCTTAGAAACATTGTCAAGCTACGGAACATGTTACCTGTTTCTGATGCAGAAAAGCTAGTTCATGACCTCTAGACTGGACTATTGTAATGCACTGCTAGCTGCTCGTCCTGCATCTTCAATAAACAAGCTACAGATAGACAGCGGCTAGAGTCCTTACCAGCTCAAGAAGATATGATCATATTACCACAATATTACAGTCTCTGCACTGGCTACCTATTAAGCTCCGTATCAGTTACAAAATATTATTACTTACCTATAAGGCCCTAAATGGTTTAGCTCCTAACTAGTCTTCTATCTCGCTACAATCCATCACGCTCCCTAAGGTCATAAACTCTGGACTCTTGGTAGTAGCTAGAATAGCAAAGTCCACTAAAGGAGGGAGAGCTTCTTCATATTTGGCTCCCAAACGCTTTCCTGATAACGTTCAGGGTTCAGACACACTCTCTCTGTTTAAATCTAGATTAAACACACATCTCTTTAGCCAAGCATTCACAATGCATCTCAATCTTGTACTGCAGTTATATCTGATCAAACACATTATTATGCTTTAGCTTGGGTTGAACACATCATCTTTGCTTGGATGGAACAACAGCTACGCTAATTATGTCTCTATTTGTTTCTGTGTTTCTAGCTTCAGTCTGGATCTGATCTGAGATGACCGAACACCTGAGAAGAGATGATGCTGACCCCTCAGACAACATACACAATTACCAAATTTGCCATAAGTGAAATATATTAAGTTTCTAAAGTATATAAATATATTGTAGAATCTTAATCTCCTGTAAAGCTGCTTTGCAACGATTGTATCGTAAAAGGCGCTATACACATAAACTTGAATTGAAGTCACTGATTAAACTGAGAGAAGCGGTCACCCAGAGACGAGGCGAACACCACGCCGAAGCCCACGGCCAGCGGGCCGCCCAAGCTCAGGAACTTCTCGCTCGGCGCACACACGGCCACCGTCGACAGACCGGCCACGATTCCTGCGGTGTACCAGGCCGCTCGCACCATCAGCGGGCCGCCCAGCAGAGTTAACGGAGCGATCACGGCTCCCATCACACCTGCACACAGAGAACACGACGTCACCGTCTGCAGAACACAGCGCCCTCTGGAGGTCATCTGAAGCAGCACAGTCTGTACCTGCGTGTAGAGCCCAGGCCAGGTGTTTCGGCATCGGACTGTGTTCGTACGAGATCGACCTCACCAGCATCCCGGCGCCGATCATAGCAGCGAACGTGGCGCCAATAGCCTGCGGATCGTTAATAAGGTTATCACAGCATTAAATATGTGAATGTGAAATTCAAGCTGGATCATTACTATGCTATAATACAGTATATAATTAGCAGAGGTGGAAAGAATATTCTACTCAACTCAGTTCCTGGAGGGCCACAGCCCTGCACAGTGTAGATATAACCCTAATTAAACACATCTGATCAGGCTGATCTAATCATTTAGGCTTATTTGTAAACTACATGGTGTGTGTGTTGAACTAAACTCTGCAGGGCTTCAGTTTCACACGCCTGGGATAGGCCTATACATCTCAAACTAGTTGTTTTTAATTAAAGGAATCAGAATAATAAGACATTTGGGCTGTTAGCAAGCAAATTAAATCAGTATCAGCATAATTAATCTTTGCAATGCACACAGAAGCTGCGTCTGAAGAGTGTTTAGATGTGTTTACACACGGTTTAATGCAAGACATGAATGCATTTAACATGCAATTACACATGCATAAATAATGTTTTGATATTAAACATAAAACACTGAATACTGATATCTGAAATTATTTAAATAATAAAAGATACTTTGACTGTGATATTAAACCGGCAGCAAGTCACTGTTAATAAGTGAGTCATTGTGATTGAACCGAATCATTTAAACGATTGAATCATTCAGGAACGAATCTCCGTCATGTTGCTCAGAGACACTAAACTAGCTGTGACTGTGTTTGGAGTTATATGTGTTGTTGAAATAAATCAAAAACAGGTAATATGCGTCTGTCTAAAACACAAGTCTCTTAATTAACTTCTTGTTTATTGACCTGTTGTAAAAAATGTTTTATATGCAATCATGCTGATTTTTGCACTCTTCATGTGATATTGATTTACTATATGAAATGATATAAATATATAAATTTTCTGCCCCTATATCTTTAATTTTGTGATCATTCTAAATGTATTTTAATACTGAATCATGCAGTGAAAGAACACTTTAAACTAGTCTAATCTAGACTTCACAGCACTCTGTAGGAGAGTTTTGGCAAAATACTGATAATGTCAAATCGCACATTGTTTAAACAACAATTACGATATTATCGCAGATGATACACCAATGTCTTTTTGGCTAATTTGTGCAAAACCTTTTGCTAACCTGTCAAAGCTTTATTTTAACCACCGATGCAGCGCTGCAAGTATTTAGCTCTACACGCTTGTGAAGGGTGATGTGAGATATTATAAGCAGATAGTTTGGTCTCCCGAGACAAACACAGCTTACATAATAGAGCTTAAATATGACCAGGGTTCACTTTATTTCCTTCGAGTTCAGCTTCAGCAGAATATGACGGGGTTTTGTTTTCAGATGGATCTGCACTATACGTCTGTCTTGATCGTCTGCATCTTTCTGCTGATTTAGCACCAGTTTGTTCTCCTGCTTGTTATTTACTGCAGTAGTTTCCAGGGAGCGATTTTTTTTTTCTTACTCAGTAATTAATGTTTTAAAATGTAGTGAAGTACATACTTGAAACAAAACATACACTATATTGCCAAAAGTATTGGCACCCCTTCTAATGAACAGGTTTGACTACTTTAGTAATTTCTATGGGTACAAATCTTAATGTTAAAGCATATAATTATATTCTAGGAAATTGTGTGCTTCTAATATTATAGCAACAGTTTGGACTCTTTTCTATTCTAACATGACAATGTCTCTGTGTATAAGACAAGGTTCAAAAAGAAAATGATTGATTGAGTCAGTGTGGAAGAACTTGACTGGTCTGCATAAAACCAAGTCCTAATCCCAGTTTAACACCTCTGGTGTGACTGTAAATGCAGACCTTGAGCCAAAAACTCATCACCAAACACCAATGACTTGTACATACACTATATAGACAAAAGTATTGGCACCCCCTTCTTTAGAACAGAAAATTGCACTTCCAAATCTGTGGCAACAACGATGGGAACATAATTCATGTATTTAAAAATTGTATTTCATCTCTGTAGCAACAGTTTTGTAAGTGTCTAAAATGACTGAACCCATATGAACAAGTCATTGGTGTTTGGTGATGAGTTTTTGGCTCAAGGTCTGTATTTACAGTCACACCAGAGGTTCCTAGAATATCATTATATGCTTTAACATTAAGATTTGTACTCATAGAGATTACTAAAGTAGTCAAACCTGTTCATTAGAAGGGGGCGCCAATATTTTTGGCAATATAGTGTACTTTGAGTAAAAGTAAAATGACAGATTTTAAAAATTACTTTAAAAAGTAGAAGTTCACAAAAAAGCTACTCAATTACAGTAACGCGAGTAGATGTAATTTGTTACTTTCCACCTCTGATAATTAGTACGTTTTGCTGATTTGCTGTTATGAAGTATGTATGTATGATGAGTTGTGTACCAGCCAGGAGCCCCTCATCATGAGTCCCATGAGCGCCGGTGTTCTGCTGACCGCGACGGCCGAGAGCGCTGTCAGACCCACGCTGCCCGCGAAATACATGTATGTGGAGTGAATCCGGTCCTTCACGTACTGCGGCCAGATCCTGTGAACACAGCTTCAGTCTGAATCAAGCACACAGTGTTCCTGAAACCAGCTCCAACACAATATCTGCAGTGTAGGCATTAAACCCAGCTCAGCTGAGCTGATCGTATCATGAAGCTGTTCGTCCTCAGAACCACGTTAAAACGAGAAGTAAACGTGTCAGCCTTTATCTACTCTAGGACTTAGTACACACTGCAGGTCTTAATGCTCAGATCAGATTTTTTGCCGACTGCCATCGGTCTCATGTGTGAAGCGTATCCGGCCCTGACCCGCATGCGCAGAAGAAGACGTGACGTCTGGATGCCGCTCGTGTTAGCGTGTGTTTAGCCATTTTTAAGTTAATGTGCAATCGGAGCCTAAATAACGAAGTGATAGTATTGTCTATATATTGTCTGCCATTGTGATTTTAACCTTCCCGCCTCCTCCAGACGTCTGTCGCATTACAATGATGTAAAAATCGCATGCGACATGTTTGTTCAGACTGAAGTCGCATTGCAAAACATGGGATATGTATCTGATTTAGGACCACATATGAAAGTGGGCCTGATTTGTGCTGTTCAGACTGTCATAAGAAAATCAGATATGGGCCACTTTAGCCTGCAGTGTGAACTAAGCCTAGTTTAACTCAACAGAAACTTCTGCAGTCGATCAGATTACACCAGTTATCACCAAGATTACTAAACCAGTCGTGTGCGGTCTGCAAATCAACGACATGTTTGTTTTAACAATCGGATGAATCCGATCTCTTTTGTGCTGCTGGCGTAATCAGATCAGCTCTAGCCTTTATTTCATTTAAAGTGTTTGGATGTGAAGGTGATGCTTACACCGCTTTCTCGATGGCTCCCATCTCATTGGACATCCCCAAGCCGTAATAACACAAAGCTCCGAGTCCGACGGCGGCGCCTCCGGCGAGGACGATCCGGCCCATGCTGTCGACTGCAGAGAACACAATCACAAACATCTTTAAAATGGGCCATAAATATAAATATCCTTAATTTATTTTGAGTTTGAAGCGTTAGAGATTTGTTACATAACGTTCAGACCTAACATCCATCTCAGGTGATCCGATCACAACCTGAGAACAGGGTCTAACCCATTTAGGACGAGATTACTTTGAACTAAGTCAGAAGTTAAGACTAAGATTTTCCTCCACAATCTAAAGACACACAGAGCAGGTGCGAGTCTAAACGTGTGTTTGATGTTCTGATCCAATGAGCATGAGCTGATGGTTTAATTTAGCTGGTAAATTAGCATTTTAGCAGTGTTTCTAACCAGCATGTAGAACTCGTCTATCTCAAACGAGCCTAACGACTCTTGATCAGACACATGGTACAGAGGTGTGATCGCATCACCGAGCGCCAAAAACATCATAATTTTACACAATACATAAATGTGGAGAAACCGTCTTTATAAAAGTACATGTGAACAGAATTCACTTTTGATGGCCGTGTCTGTAGCAGGTTGAAACGCTGCATCCTGAACTTGATCTTTGGTCGTCTTGCTCCGGCGGAACCCCAGTCGAGTCTTGGTGGAGTAACCCTGATCAAAAACACCATGAAACAACACAACACGGTCAGAACACAGTCAGAACACAAACAACACAGTCAGAACAGAGTCAGAACACAAACAACACAGTCAGAACAGAGTCAGAACACAAACAACACAGTCAGAACACAAACAACACAGTCAGAACAGAGTCAGAACACAAACACAACACTATCAGAACACAAACAGTCAGAACAGAGTCAGAACACAAACAACCATCAGAACACAAACAGTCAGAACAGCAGAACACAAAAACACAAGTCAGAAACAAACATCAGAACACAAACAATCAAACATATCAGAACACAAACACAGTCAGAACAGAGTCAGAACACAAACACAACACTATCAGAACACAAACACGTCAGAACAGAGTCAGAACACAAACACAGTCAGAACAAGTCAGAACACAAACACAGCAATCAGAACACAAACAGTCAGCAACTGAGTCAGAACACAAACACATGTCAGAACACAAACAGTCAGAACAGAGTCAGAACACAAACACACTATCAGAACACAAACAGTCAGAACAGAGTCAGAACACAAACAACACAATAGAACACAAACAGTCAGAACAGAGTCAGAACACAAACACAACTATCAGAACACAAACACAGATCAGAACAAGTCAGAACACAACACTATCAGAACAGCAAACAGAGTCAGAACACAAACACAACACTATCAGAACACAAACACAGTCAGAACAGATCAAACACAAACAACACAGTCAGAACACAAACACACACTATCAGAACACAAACAGTCAGAACAAGTCAGAACACAAACACAACACTATCAGAACACAAACATCAGAACACATCAGAACACAAACACCATCAGAACACAAACACAGTCAAGAACACAAACACAGCACTATCAGAACACAAACACAGTCAGAACACAAACACAACACTATCAGAACACAACACAGCAACAATCAGAACACAAACAAATCAGAACACAAACACAATCAGAACACAAACACAGCAATCAGAACACAAACACAGTCAAACACAAACACACACTATCAGAACACAAACAGTCAGAACACAAACAGTCAGAACACAAACACAGCACTATCAGAACACAAACACAGTCAGAACACAAACACACACTATCAGAACACAAACACAGTCAGAACACAAACACATCAGAACACAAACACAGTCAGAACACAAACACAGCACTATCAGAACACAAACAACAGTCAGAACACAAACAAGTCAGAACACAAACACAGCACATCAGAACACAACAACACATCAGAACACAAACACACACTATCAGAACACAAACACAGTCAGAACACAAACACAGACACTATCAGAACACAAACACATCAGAACACAAACATCAGAACACAAACACAAACACATCAGAAACACAGTCAGAACACAAACACAACAATCAAAACACAACACTCAGAACACAAACACAGTCAGAACACAAACACAACACATCAGAACACAAACACAACACTATCAGAACACAAACACAGTCAGAACACAAACACAACACAACAGAACACAAACACACACTATCAGAACACAAACACAGTCAGAACACAACACAACACATAAAACAAGTCAGAACACAAACACAGCACTATCAGAACACACAACACAAACAAACACAGTCAGAACACAAACACAGTCAGAACACAAACACATCAGAACACAAACACACACTTCAGAACACAAACACAGACACAGTCAGAACACAAACACAGCAGAACAATCAGAACACACAAACACATCAGAACACAAACACAGTCAGAACACAAACACACACTATCAGAAACACAAACACAGTCAGAACACAAACACAACACTACAGAACACAAACACAGTCAGAACACAAACACAACACTATCAGAACACAAACACAGTCAGAACACAAACACAACACTATCAGAACACAAAAACACAGTCAGAACACAAACACAACACATCAGAACACAAACACAGTCAGAACACAAACACAAACACTATCAGAACACACACATCAGAACACAACAGTCAGAACACAAACAACACAGTACAGCAACACAGTCAGAACACAAACACAGACAGAACACAGTCAGAACACAAACACACAACACTATCAGAACACAACACAGTCAGAACACAAACACAACACTATCAGAACACAAACACAGTCAGAACACAAACACACAACACTATCAGAACACAAACACAGTCAGAACACAACAGTCAGAACACAAACAACACAGTCAGAACACAAACACAGACAGAACACAGTCAGAACACAAACACAACACTATCAGAACACAAACACAGTCAGAACACACACAGTCAGAACACAAACACAGAACAGAAACACAGTCAGAACACATCAGAACACAACACACTAGTCAGAACACAAACACAGTCAGAACACAGTCAGAACACAAACACAGACAGAACACAGTCAGAACACAAACACAAACACATCAGAACACAAACACAGTCAGAACACAAACACAGACAGCTAGTCAGAACACAAACACAGTCAGAACACAAACACAAACACATCAGAACACAAACACAGTCAGAACACAAACACAGTCAGAACACAAACACAGACAGAACACAGTCAGAACACAAACACAACAACTATCAGAACACAAACACAGTCAGAACACAAACACAGTCAGAACACAATCACAACACGTCAGAACACAAACACAGTCAGAACACAGTCAGACACAGCAAACACAGTCAGAACACAAACACAGACAGAACACAGTCAGAACACAAACACAACACTATCAGAACACAAACACAGTCAGAACACAAACACAGTCAGAACACAGTCAGAACACAAACACAGTCAGAACACAAACACAGACAGAACACAGTCAGAAAACAAACACAACACTATCAGAACACAAACACAGTCAGAACACAAACACAGTCAGAACACAATCACAGTCAGA
>CM041809.1:35825839-35913338 GCA_023376895.1 Aspiorhynchus laticeps
ACAGTCAGAACACAAACACAACAGTCAGAACACAAACACAACGCAGTCAGAACACAAACAACACAGTCAGAACACAAACAACACAGTCAGAACACAAACACAACACAGTCAGAACACAAACACAACACAGTCAGAACACAACACAGTCAGAACACAAACACAAACACAACACAGTCAGAACACAAACAACACAGTCAGAACACAAACACAAACAGAACACAACGCAGTCAGAACACAAACACAACACAGTCAGAACACAAACACAACACAGTCAGAACACAAACACAACGCAGTCAGAACACAAACAACACAGTCAGAACACAAACACAAACAGAACACAACGCAGTCAGAACACAAACACAACACAGTCAGAACACAAACACAACACAGTCAGAACACAAACACAACACAGTCAGAACACAAACAACACAGTCAGAACACAAACAACACAGTCAGAACACAAACACAAACAGAACACAAACACAACGCAGTCAGAACACAAACAACACAGTCAGAACACAACACAGTCAGAACACAAACACAACGCAGTCAGAACACAAACAACACAGTCAGAACACAACACAGTCAGAACACAAACACAACGCAGTCAGAACACAAACACAACGCAGTCAGAACACAACACAACACAGTCAGAACACAAACAACACAGTCAGAACACAACACAGTCAGAACACAACACAGTCAGAACACAACACAGTCAGAACACAACACAGTCAGAACACAAACACAACACAGTCAGAACACAAACAAACACAACACAGTCAGAACACAACACAGTCAGAACACAAACAACACAGTCAGAACACAACACAGTCAGAACACAACACAGTCAGAACACAACACAGTCAGAACACAAACACAAACACAACACAGTCAGAACACAAACAACACAGTCAGAACACAAACACAACACAGTCAGAACACAAACACAACGCAGTCAGAACACAAACACAACACAGTCAGAACACAAACACAACACAGTCAGAACACAAACAACACAGTCAGAACACAAACAACACAGTCAGAACACAAACAACACAGTCAGAACACAAACAACACAGTCAGAACACAAACACAAACACAACGCAGTCAGAACACAAACAACACAGTCAGAACACAAACACAAACACAACGCAGTCAGAACACAAACAACACAGTCAGAACACAAACACAACACAGTCAGAACACAAACACAACGCAGTCAGAACACAAACACAACACAGTCAGAACACAAACACAAACACAACGCAGTCAGAACACAAACAACACAGTCAGAACACAAACACAACACAGTCAGAACACAAACACAACGCAGTCAGAACACAAACACAAACACAACGCAGTCAGAACACAAACACAACACAGTCAGAACACAAACACAACACAGTCAGAACACAAACACAACACAGTCAGAACACAAACAACACAGTCAGAACACAAACACAAACACAACACAGTCAGAACACAAACACAAACACAACACAGTCAGAACACAAACACAACACAGTCAGAACACAAACAACACAGTCAGAACACAAACACAAACACAACACAGTCAGAACACAAACACAAACACAACACAGTCAGAACACAAACACAAACACAACACAGTCAGAACACAAACACAAACACAACACAGTCAGAACACAAACACAACACAGTCAGAACACAAACAACACAGTCAGAACACAAACACAAACACAACACAGTCAGAACACAAACACAAACACAACACAGTCAGAACACAAACACAACACAAACACAACACAAACACAACACAAACACAACACAGTCAGAACACAAACACAACACAGTCAGAACACAACACAGTCAGAACACAAACACAACACAGTCAGAACACAAACACAACACAGTCAGAACACAAACAAACACAGCACTAGCGCTGGACTGCTAGATCACATCTTCTCAGGCTAACAGCAGCACAAGGGGTCAGGAACCTGCTGTGGTCTGATCTGGGGTGAACCGGACTTCATCAGGGCTGGACTCCTCAGGACTGACCGCAGGCCCAGCACAGGGACTGACCGCAGACATGACAGGCGTGTGACCAGCATCACTGACCAGTCAGGAGGACATGAAACACACAGAGATTACAGCTAATAATCATTCTTGTGAACAGTAAACAAAGACACTTCAGATTCGCGTGAATACAGCTGCTAAACAACACATTCAAACCGAGCAGTGCTATCTGTGTTCGCCGAAACACGAGTCCAGCGAATAATCCCACATTTACACTTTACGTTTTGTAAAACATTATGTTTTGAAGTAAAACTCACCAGTTGGTTAGTTAATTTCTCCCTTTTCTTCCGTGGAGTTATCTAATATCACCTTCCAGCTCCGTCTCCACCACTGACGCAACAAACACGTTCCTGAAGCTTCCCGGTGTGACGTCACAGGCCGGCGACACACACGCAATGCACTATGGGTCTTGAAGTCTTGGACAAGCGTTCTACATTCGTTAACTTTTTAGAGTTAGCTTCTAAATAATTTATGTTCCGTTTGTTTATTGTGTGTTTTTAAAATTATTAATCTCATACTAGAACGACTAGACTAAAGAAACAAATAAATAAAGTAACGGTCTGATACTGTTAAGACTGAACAATTAAAACAATTATTTATGAATAACGAATATTATTACAAAATTGTCTTTGTTTTGATCGTTCCTAATAAACAAAGCAAACAGCCATATCATTCCAACACAATTTACAAAGTAATTTATATTCCATTCAAATGTTTTAATGAAACATATTAATACTTCACATATAATATAATAATGAAAGCTTTTTTGAGCAAGTATCATACTTTCTCTCACAATGTAAATGCTATTACATTATTCCAATAAACATCATCCATTATGCCTTGAAACATGAGGGAATTAGTCTATTATTATATTTGTTTCTACGAGAAAATACATATGTTCCCGAGCTGTCATACACTTTAGCTCAGTGTTGCTGCTCCTGTAATAAAACATGTTGTTTTGTGATGACGCTGTTTGTGTGGGCGGGGCCGGGGGCGGGGCGCGGGGCCGGGGGCGCGCACGTCGCGGTGACGCAGCGGCGGTGCTCTGCTGGAGGCAGGCGCGCATCAGTCTCTCAGCTCGCTCGCTTTAGATCCACTAATACAATACATTTGTGAGGTTTTTTGCATTCCCGATCAATTCTACATGTTTGTTTAGGTAACTGCTTGATTTAATAGTTTAATGTGTTACACAGCTGGACGTGAATTATTATTAAATGATGGATTCGAGTTTTTTTACACTATTGAATGCTGAATTTTACACTCCGTGATCTGGATTGTACTGTGTTTTATTCATCAAGTGAACGAGGATGAACGCAGAAATATAATGGTACAGTATCATCATGCTTTATTTTATTCCGTTGTCATTTCATTTCATTCATTTAATCAGCGACAATGCACATTAATAATATATACAATATGTCAAATGCACCAGATTTAGCCAAAACTGGCTCATTTTCACCCGCAGTCACTCTCGGCAGGTTATGTTATACAGGTAATAAATATATACAAAATATTATTTTATTAAAATGATCATGAATGACTCTCGATGTGTTTCTCATGAGATGATATAATTGTATTGCACTGATGCTGTAACACATCCTCAGATTTATTAATAAATCAATCCGCAGTATTAATATGATCATATCTCTGTGTGTGTGTGTGTGTGTGTGTGTGTGAGTGTGTGTGTGTGCGTGTGCGTGTGCGTGTGCGTGTGCGTGTGCTCTTTTACATCATTTACTGTTGACCAGCAGTCTAAATATGAGTGTGAATAATGCAGAGACACGGTGAAGATCTGTTTTGTTAAGATTTGTGTTGTGCTTATTACAGGCATGTATGATAATAGTCGCACTTTAGGTTGTTTTATGCTGCATCTTCAGGTTTTGGTTTAGATGACTAGAGATGAAAGAGTAAATGAGTTTTTGATCAGAGTTTTGGTGGCGATGTAAAGGTTTTCTGAGTCTAATTTGTGGCTCAGGTTCACAGTACAAGACAGAACTTGCCTCCTAACCAGCGTCTGCTACGGTTCTGTGTAATTATCCACACGAGCCACTCTTACAGGGTCACAGATATCCCTGCTTTACACGAGACGACTGGATAGTGTTCCTGAAGGTGAGAGTCTTTCAGAGTTTGCTCATAAATCACAATGACATACTAATTATACTAATGCTACTTTACTCATACTGTTGACACTTACTGTACTGTGTGTGTGTGATGCTGTACTTGTGTGTTGTTCCAATGTCAGCTTTTGTGATATTTCACAAATATGTTTTTGACACAAACTGCTTCTTCACGAGAGAAAGTGACACTGAATGCTCAGAAATGCTCATAAAGATAAACTGGAATCTTACAGAATCACATTTATTTCTTCAAATAACAGACTACACAGGATTTACTCCGTCTGAACCTATAAGTGTTGAGTCAATGTGCCTGGGATGATCCTGTGATCTCATGGTTTACACCAGTATAATTGCACATTTACTCCATCAGACACATACAATGTAAAGACTTGTTAAACAATCTGGATAATTCATATGTCAACACAATCGTGTGCATAAAAGAAAAAGCTGTAACTCAAACTGTAGAGGTGTAATCAGTCCATTATCGTGGCTTTAATGCAATATTTCCGTCACAGATGTTGTTTAGTTTAATGAATGTTTTTGTTCTGTGTCTGTTTGCAGATTCTGTGAGAAATCTTCAGATTTATGCAGCAGATGTTGCTTAAAGTATTTGTTTTAACTGTAAAGGTATTTTTGAAATCATGATGAAGGGATGAAATCAGTTTAATCATCTCACCAATTTCTGAAAAATGTTTAATTGAGCACAGATTTCTGTAAGTCTCTCTTAAAGTGCCCCATTATGCCTTTTCGAATATTACCTTTCATGCAGTGTGTCATGTAGCAGTATGTGAACATAAACTTTCTGCAAAGTTGTGAAGCCGACAGCGCACGATAAATAAAGTTATTGTCTATTAAATAAAAGAGTTGGCTCGCAATCGCCTAAACGAGTCGTCAGGAATTCGAATGTTATTCTGTTACGGCTGTACGTCACAAAGTAACAATTTGCATAATTTGATAATTTGCATAACAATTTGATAATTTGCATAATCTCCGCCCATGGGCTGTCATTCGCGCTGTAGACCAATCACAAATGACTGCGCCATCTGACCAATCACAGCAGCGAGGGCTCACGGAGAGGAGGGGTTTAGAGACTGACCAATCACAGCAGCAAGAGCTCACGGAGAGGAGGGGTTTAGAGACTGACCAATCACAGCAGCAAGAGCTCACGGAGAGGAGGGGTTTAGAGACTGACCAATCACAGCAGCAAGAGCTCACGGAGAGGAGGGGTTTAGAAACTGCTTCGCACGAGTTGTTTAGGAATCATTTGGAAATTAGGTCAAATTAAAGTTATTTTTTGAGAAAACTAAAGTGTTTTTTGATCTTGAATGCATGTAAACCTGTTTTAGGACACTCATGAAACAATATTAGCAACCTTAAAAATGGCATAATAGTGGCACTTTAATGAAGGTACGATAAAGTCTCATTTGTTAACACTAGTTAACATGAACTAACTGTGAGCATTATCATTTTTACAGGATTTATTAACTGTAGTTAATAAAAACACAGTTGTTCATTGTTTGTTTGTTTGTGAGTTCACAGTGCATTATGTAATGTTAATAAATGCTACAGAGGAAGAATTTATCATAGGTTTATATTAACTAATGTTAACCAATGAAACCTTGTTGTAAAGTGTTACTCAGATTGTATTAATGAGTAATTGTTTGCATGTGAAATACACTGTTTTTATCTTTTAATTGAAACCCTACCCAGCATGCTCTGCTGTGGTGTGAGTATTGCACATGATTCACAGTCAGTGATAATTAGTGGTGTTTACTAAAACAAGAATCACTATTATTATTACTACTTCTTTGTCTTCTGCTTCCAGAGCAACCTTCAGTAAGTCTTTACGCAGCATGTTGTGCTATGAATACACTGCCCTCCAAAAGTTTGGAAACGCTCTAGAAAAGTGGACAATATTGGCATGAATCCTTTTTAATTTGTGATAATTTTGCACTGATAAGGGACAACACAAACTACGAAAACATATTGTATTACATAAAAATACATATATTATACATTATACATAGAAAAAACTACAAAATAGTTTGTAAACTATCTGACCTAAATTGTGTTCTAATTGGTTCATTGTATTCTAAACTTAATTGGCAATCAATTGTTGAAGCTATTAAGGTGTGCTGAGCCACAAATCTGTTAAAAACCTGGACCAAGTTTAAACCAGTAACCAGGCATCACAGCATGTCTGACTTTTACCCCTTTTCCACCAAGGCAGTTCCAGTGCTGGTTCAGAGCCTAGTTTCAAACCGGTTCTTTGTTTTTGACACCCAAAGCACCAGCTCCGAACCAGGAGAAGTGTTCGTAAGTAGCACCAAAACACTGCTGGGCTAGAAGGAAGAACCGCTTGCGTCAGGGGCTGGGGTTACCGTGACCAACAAGACAAACAGAAACTTTGGACCGCCATATTTGAAATGGCAGCTAATCTGGGTGCTGCAGGAGCGACTGGAAAGCAGACGGCTCTTTATGCGTTTGGATCGCTCTCGCGGTGCTTTAGTGTGTTGTGTGCCGATCGATCTGCATGGTGCGATGCACCTCGAACAAGTCTGTTGTGTTTGGCGCTGCCGCGCTAGTGAAACGAAACATGAAGCGTATTCTGTGACATAAGACCTGGCTCTGTATCGGGTCTCTAGCCTGTGGAAAAGCAACCGGTTCTTAAAGGGCTCGCCAGTCGAACCAACTAAGAACCGGCAAGAGCACTGGCTCTGAACTAGCATCTGGTTCCTCCTGGTGGAAAGGGGGTATTTGACATGTATATATTGACATTATTATGTTTTATTGCTGGCCTTCAATGATAATGTCAAGTTACTTTAATGTATTTGCTCTAAAAAATGATAAGGATTTATGCTGATATCGTCCAAAACCACACTTTGCCAGTGTTTCCAAACTTTTGGAGGGCAGTGTATATCTCAAACTATGCTGAGACCATAACTGTGTAGAAACAGCGTAGAAATGCAGCTGAATTGACTCAGATGATCTTTGCAGCTCCATATGAAAGACCTGCTGATTGCTCACAGAACTACTCTCACAAACACATCTAAATCCACTTATCTTGCATTTGATTCGTCTCTTTCTGCCTCATCAAGAGATTTAGATTTTTTATGAAAACCAAACCTGTCGTTATGTCAGATTGTGAAGCATAACTCATACATATATTACATTTCACAATGCTGTTAGTAATATAAAACACATTTAAATGAATGCTAATAACTATGCTCCTATATATCATACAGTCAGAATAATTATCTACAGTAACTACTGACAGAAAAACATGTATTATCCATGACTGCAACGAGACAGGTTGAATTAATGATTACACACATGCTATAAAGCAGATGTATTTGTGGGTATGAAGTGGAGAATAAATCTAGATTAGTGTGGTTTTACAGTGTTTGTCATGTGTTTTATTTCAGGGTTCAAACAGAGGAAAAAGATGAAGGAATGATCTGAGAGTGAACACATTCACACACAAGAATGCGCATTAAATATACCATTTCTATCATCTTTATTGTGGCTCTGGTCATCATAGAAAAGGAAAACAACATTATTTCAAAGTAGGTTGTTTTCTCTCTGTCCTCTTCTGTTTGTTCCTCTGTATGTGTTTAGTTTGGTGGAGGATTACAGTAATCTAAATAACATTCAAATCAAAGCTTGTCGGTTGTGTTGGTGCCTATGTGTTATTAATTAAGCTGTGTACAAATTGCTTCTTTGAGAAGAGATTAGACATTAAAGGGATAGTTCCATTGAAAATGACCATTTTTTCTTCTCATTTATTGATGTTGTACCAAACACATATCATTCATTCTTTCAGAAAGAAGACATTTTGAAGACTAATTGACTCTAGTTGTACGGACAAAAAAATGTTTGTGTGTTTTGCAGAAGAAAGAAAGTCACACATTTGGAAAGACATGAGAGAGAATAAACCAGGCACGTGCAGAGGGGGGGCTTTGGGGGCTCAAGCCCCTGCCCTTTTTCCAAATTATTAAAAAGTGCCTCTCAGACAAATAACAATGATATTGTGGTCAATAAAACAAAATGCATTTGAATTCTAATTAACATGACAATGTGTACAAAACAGAAACTAATCGCTCAAAAGTAGTAAAATTCCTGTTTATTTTTACATATCTGTCAATCTGAGGCGTTGCTATGGTTACGTGTGTTTTGACTAATATTCCAGGCTGTTCAGAAACCATATGCTCTCGAGCCATATATGCTTCTTTCAGTGAATAGATCGACGGAAGGAAAAAAATAAACCAAACAATATTTAAAAAAAAAAAATCATCAATAATCAAAGCTAGTGTGGCGATTTAATAAAAAATCCATATAGGCTACTATATATTTTAGAATATTACATAATTCATCAATGCCCGTTTGTCATGTAGCTATAATACACCAACCAATCACGATCTGGCACACTTCATTGGACATTATGTGAAGTGGAGCAGTTATTTTCTGTTCTTATTCATAAATCGGTTGAAAATGACATGGGACGAGCTTATTAGTGGAGCGATCTGCATCTGCGGTTTGTCTCATTTCATAAATCAGATTACATCGCTGGGAAAATGAATGACTACAAAAGCACGGCACAAAAACGTGCAGCGCCAAAAGTCCCAATAATGGTAATCAGTATTCAATTCACTTATATTTATTTAGCTATGATATACACCATTTACTATTTGATGAAACTATCATAGTTAATGAAGCCTAAGTGCCACCTACAGGTCTGTTATGTGAAGTGTAGTCTGGCGAAGTGGTGACGTGAAAGGACTTTATTATATTATAATTTTTGATAATTATGCATCATTATGAAAGTGTCTTCTGCTCATCAAGCCTGCATTTATTTGATCAAAAATACAGAAAAAAAACTGTAGCCTAATATTTTGAAATATTATTACAATTTAAAAGAATGTTTTCTATTTTAATATACATTTATACTATTTTAATAAAATGTAATTTATTTCTGTGATTCAAAGCTGAGTTTTCAGCATCATTACTCCAGTCTTCAATGCACGGTCCTTCAGAAATCATTCTAATATGCTGATTTATTATCAGTGATAGAGACAGTTGTGCTGCTTAATGTTTTTTATTGGAACCAGTGATACTTTTGGGGGGGTTCATTGATGAATAAATAGTTAAAAAGAACAGTATTTATTCAAAATAGAGATGTTTTCTAACAATATCAATCTTTACTATCACTGTTTCTATCAATTTAACAAATCCTTGCTGAATAAAAACTAATTTCTTTAAAAAAATAAATAAATAATGACCTTAAGCGTTTGAATGTATATTGTTACAAAAGTTATAATTTAAATAAATACTATTCTTATTTAACTTTTTATTCATCAAAGAATCCTGAAAAAAGTATCATAGGTTTTCAACATTGCTAATAAATCAGCATTACATAAAATGCATTAAGTAAATAAAGTAAATTAATAAAGTATATTCAAAATTTGATCAAATAAATGCAGGCTTGATGACTATAAGTGACTTCTTGCAAAAATATAAAATAGTAATGTATCCAATCTTTTGACCTATATATATTTTTTCCTCATATTGCCCCTTTTTTACATTTGAGCCCCTGTCCCTGAGGAACTCTCTGCACGTCCCTGGAATAAACGATGACAGAATGATATTTCTTGGGGTGAAATGTCCCTTTAGCTTTAGCTTTATCCTGTGTGTTTCTTCTGTGTTTCTCAGGGTGTCTGATAAACTGAGCCCCAGACTGACCCCGCTGACCCCGCTGCTGACGCTCAGTGCTTCTCTCCTGTCCGCTGCGCAGCACAATGTCTCGACGGACGCCTCGTCCCAGCAACACCTGAATGCTCTGGAGAACTCGACTCGGAGCGTCCAGCGCAGCGCGGCGTCCGCCGCCGGAGGACAGAAGCACATCCTTCTGCTGGCCACGACTCGCACCGGATCCTCGTTCGTGGGAGAGTTCTTTAACCAGCAGGGCTCCAGCATGTTTTATCTGTTCGAGCCGCTGTGGCACGTGGAGCGCATGCTGACCATCGAGAGCGGCGGGACCAATGCTACGGTCGCGGGGCCGGCGTACAGAGACGTTCTGCGCCAGCTGCTCCTCTGCGACTTCTCTCTGCTGGAGAGCTTCATCGAGCCGCCGCCGCAGGATCACGTAACCGCCGCGCTCTTCCGCCGCGAGTCCAGCCGCTCGCTGTGCGAGGATCCCGTCTGCACGCCGCTGGTCAGGAAGGTGTTCGAGCGCTACCGCTGCCGCGAGCGCCGCTGCGGGCCGCTCAACCTGACGCTGGCTGCTCAGTCCTGCGCTCTCAAGCAGCACCGCACCATCAAGTCCGTCCGCGTACGGCAGCTGGAGACGCTCCGGCCGCTAGCCGAGGATCCCCGGCTCGACATGACCTTCATCCAGCTGGTCAGAGACCCTCGCGCTGTCCTGGCCTCACGCATGGTGGCCTTCTCCAGCAAGTACGACGTCTGGAAGCGGTGGGCCGTGGACGGAGACCTTCCGGTGGACGAGGATGAAGTGAGGAAGCTCAAAGGAAACTGCGACAACATCCGCATGTCTGCCGAGATCGGCCTGAAACAGCCGCCGTGGCTCCGCGGACGCTACATGCTAGTGCGCTACGAGGACATCGCGCGGTTCCCCATGCGCAAAGCTGCAGAGATGTATGACTTTATAGGCATTCCCTTCACCTCAAAAGTGGAGGAGTGGATCCTAAAAAACACCCAGGTGTCTAAGGAGGTCAGTGGAGTTTACTCCACCCAGAAGAACTCCTCGGAGCAGGTGGAGAAATGGAGGTTCAGTGTTCCCTTCAAACTGGTGCAGCTGGTGCAGAAAGTGTGCGGACCCACCATGACTCTGTTTGGATACAAGTTTGCAGAGAACAGAGACATGCTGACTGATAAATCAGTAAGTTTGATTGAGGAGAGAACATTTTTATGATTCTACACCTAATGCAGACATACTAAAGCAGTATTGAAAAACTATATTATTTCCTTCTTTGATGAATGGCCAGTGAGCTCATTTGATGAGTAGTTGAAGACAGGGATTGCATTGGGATCTAGCAGGCGTCTGAAGTCTTCTTGACTGTATATACTGTACTGTATGTGTGTTTGTTTGAGGAGAAATGAGCTGCTGTGTTCAGATATTCTTACTGCAGCCGGATTGCAGAACTCTGTGAATGATATCATAGAACTCATAATTTCATACATTTAATATATTGTCTTATTTGACAAGGGCTCTTTGTTAGAAACAAAAGTGACAATGAATCATTTCATAATTATTTTCATATTACATTAGTCCAGTTTGTTATGAAAAACCCATAGTGTCTTGTAATACAGGCTTTAAAATTTCCCTTAAGGCATTAATAAAGTTTTACTTAACCTTGCCTGAAATTCATTATGTGTTTTCTGTATTCTAAAGATTTGATCGATCAATAAAAAACAGGTTCTTTAGTTGCTGTACTTTGAGCGATAGCTAATGTCTAAACATAATAAATACATGTAAGCCGAAGAAGATGTGATTGATGGCCGTTCTGTAGGAGCAGATTTCACGTGGACCTGTGAAAAGAGCAAGAAATGAACAAAGATCTCTTTCAGAGCTCTTGCTAAAGAATCCACGGGTCTAAATGTGAGTCTCATCTAAATCTGCAAGCACTAATTAGTGTCTACAGTCCAGGAATACACATAAACCTCAACGATGGCCCAGAAACACTTAGTAGTACAGCATGTCTTTAACCAAATGTTGTTTTTCATTTATGTGTGCTTTCTGTGTCTCGTTCTCGTGGGTCACGTCCACACCATGTGCTAGCACTTAGCATCGACCTGCCTTTGAGGAGGAAGAACCTGCTTGCTGTAGCAGCTGCTAATCAGCTGTTGCGTTTATTACTGTGCCGTCTGCTATTTAGAGCGCCAGAGAAACTCCAACATACTCATTTAGTCTGAACCCCTCCTGTATGTGGTGCAGAGCGGTTTACTCAAACTGACCTCGCCCTCCCACCCACACACATGCATTCACTCACCTCACGTCCAGCGCTTGAGCTCAGCTTACACTCGATGCCATAGAACAACCTTTTTGTCTAAATGGTTCCATAAAGAACCTTTAAGATCTGAAGAACCTTTCTGTTTCACAAAAGGTTCTTTGTGGCGAAAGAAGGTTCTTCAGATTATAAAAAGGTAAGCAAGAGATGGTTCTTTGACTGAATGGTTCTTTGTGGAACCAAAAATGGTTCTTCTATGGCATCGCTCGAAGAACCTTTTGAAGCACCTTTATCTTTAAGAGTGTAGGTGCAACATACTCAATCTCAAACCAATGCTTTTGATATGATCTACAGCCTGTGATAAAATATGAGAGCATCTTGCAAAGAAATTTATAGCACAAGGACATTTCATGCTTCGTGAGGTCTGAAGGAGCTGTGGTTTGTGTGGGCTGTGTGACGAGGGTGGAGCATGTGTATATGGTCAAAGCAAATATAGAAGAACCCAACCGCTTTCCACAGTCTCAGAGGCCCCTTTATTCCTTGCAAGTAAAATCAGGCCATTAAGCTCCACCCTGCAAACAGACCACCACATCAGATAATGAGAGAGCTGTAGTATAAACCCCTTTGAGAAGAGTGCGTCAGGGCACAAAAAATAGCTAAATTAACTGGGTTTGTTCAGGTCAAAAATATAATTTAACATCACTAACTTATTTACATTAGGTTATACCAACAAGACAAATGTTTATGGGTTAAATCGGGTAGAAATAGCTAACAATTGCCGGCCTACAGTGTGTATATTGTGTCTTTCAGGCAAGACAGTACTTCAGATGTTGCCTATATCCATTTATATGTGTAAAATGAGTCAAATTATTGATCATAATGATTTTAATTTCCTTTATGCTCCTGCAGAAATAAAGAGAACGACAGCCTTGGTTTGTGCTCGATGGGAATGTCTCAGAGTTCTTGCATCCTTGTGAGACGTGTAGACAAGCCTGACTCATTTACAACCGTGTCTGAGATTCAGACGTCACAGAGAGAAAATAGCCACACGTACCTGAGCTCAACTGTGACTATATAAACAACACCACTCATGCACCTGGTTTTACAGTTTGTTTTCCTTTTTCAGGCTAAAACAACCTCTTCATAAAGCAGTCAAAAGCAATGGCGTGGGTCAGACTGTATGAAAAGCACAGTCTTCTATGCATCAATATAATTTTGTTCTGTTTGTAATTGCAGTTGTGTTTACCTCCTCTCAGACATCTCAAGGCATTTTTATAGATGCCTCCTTTTCACTTTAAGTGGCTTTGCTGTTTTTTCCTCCGTCACAAACTCACATATTCTCTGTTTGTCTTTATGCTCAGAATAGATTTAGCTGCAAACAGTTCACATTCTTTGTGTGTGTGGCAAAGGCCACTGCCGCTGGTCCGGACAGACTTCAGATATTGTTTGAATAACTTAGGTTAGTGAAAATTAACGCAAAGAGAAACACAGGAAAAACACAACCTCTCAAGCATTTCATCTGGAGTCTGTTTATTCTACAAGCTTACTGTTCTTTCTCCGAGATCCTGTAGAATTTAGGATTGAATACGGGCATGTTCAGAAAAGAACTGAAGCAAAGCAGGGCCAGTATCATAACCTGAATGATTTTCTTGTCAAAGTTTGTAAATGAATTAATGTTTTGACTGATCCCTCACAATATTTACTCCATAATTGCTGCTCCAAAAGAGTTTGTGCAAAGAAACTTTCCTTGTTCAATGTTGATGTAAAGTCAGCTTCTCCATGCGTGCTGAAGAACAGATAATTGTCATGCATCACATGATCCTCATGAGGCTCTGAATGTGTCATTGTGCAGCTGTGATTTTGTTGTCCCACATTTAAACTGAAGACCTTGTAGAGAAGGGACTGAAGTTATTTAACTAGGTATGTCAGCGTCTCAGTCACAAACTATCATTTAGTGCAGAGTTTGCCTGCTTTGCCCATGTTCACATTTCAGCACATATAACGGCACATGATCATTACAGTATTATGAATACTCACTTTTACAGAAGATCATATGGCAGAAGATTTTCAATCCCAAAACCTCTGGACCATGAGAGGGAAAACACACACACACACACACACACACACACAAAAATGAATATTTAACAGGTTTAATAAAACAATAGTAATTGTTGACTTACTGACAGAGACAGACATGGGCTTACAATAATTTTGCCTACTCACCAGCTTTATTCAAACACTTAACAGCAAGTTGGATCCAAAAGCATGGTTTGAATAGTATTCTTCAGAGTCCAAGAATGCTGGTTTCATCTCTTCTCTGTTGAAGGGGTGTACATGCCAGTTTGTCATGTTCCAGAGTGAGACATTTTATTTTACATTAAAACAACAATATCGTTATATTTACTATTTTATTCTGTTATTAAAAATAAGATCAGCAAAAGGCAGCCTTCTGTACTTAACTCATATTAATGTCAAGAATATTCCGCTATTTATTCTGTCATTCATGTGTATTTATCTATTAAAACGTCCATAACTTTTAGTACTAAAGTTAAGCGGATATATTTACATTTTGTGATATACATTTTGCTTTTTCGTTCTCAGTCGACACCGCATAACTCAAAATCGTTCAAAATAATAAATCATCTGTCAGATATGTGATAATCCGTGTAAAAGCCATTACTAGCACACTGAAGGAGCAGGACTGCAGATAAACACAGCGCGCAGTAACAGAGTGATGCGAACATTCAAATTTGAGCGGGAGGAGGCGTGCCCAGTTCTCATTGGTCAGATTCCTGTATGACATTCAGATTAACGAATCATGACCAAAGCAACATTGAGAGACATCAAACATCATTGCAACTGTAGACAAAAAATGTTTTAAACAAAAGATAGCAATGTATTGATTTTTATTTTTTAGGCTGTTACATGTAAGTAATTGGTAAAATGGTGTTTTCACTTATGCTCACAACCAGGGTTAGGTGCATCTGTGCCATTCACTATTCACCTATAATTTCCCTATAGAGTTAAAATAGGGTTAGGTTTAGGAGTACAGAGAGGGTGTGCACATGTCTGACTAAATTACAGTTACATTCACATGACCAATAATGACCATTTTGAACTTTAACAAATCCCTTGCCTCAACAGTAACCACTCTTATGCCTAAATGCAGCTGTGCATACAACTGTGGCATTTTCTGTATCTGACCCTTTGCTGTTGGTTTAGGTTTATTCCTTTGTCTACAGTAACACTTACTACAAACACTGTCATAATTGCAACTTTTTTCTACAGATAGTTGACTGCAGTGGCAATGCTGTTACAGCATTCATGGTATGGGAAAATGTAAACTGTAAATGTTGATATGCGACTAATTCAACAACAATTGAGGCCTTTGATAATGAATGCACTCTTATTAATTTCATCACTGTATTTCTTGCAACAGCAAGATGACTCAGTGGTTATGCAGTCACCTCACAGCAAGGTGTTTCCGTAACGCAGACTTGCACATTTGACAAACTGAGGATTCAAAATTTTCTATATTTGAATGTATGTTTTCTACACATTGCATGGAATGTATGCATTCCAGTCCTCTCAAACCCTTTTCTCATGCTCAATTTCTCATTTTTTTCTCATTTCAAGTTTCTCAGTAGGTATAGGGTATAATGTCACACAAATAACAAATGCATATTCTGATCAGATAACATACCAATACTTTACGATGGCTGTATGACATGTGTATGGGTTAAGTCAATTGGGTTATTTTTTATTTTATTTTATTATTTTTTTTTTGAGAGAGAGTTTGAGCTTTTAAAGAATATGCATACTTTTCTCTGTTCACAATTTCCATTGCAAAGCAATTTGGATCAGCTGGTGTGTGGGCAGAGGCCTGAAAGTTTCAACATGGAGAGTACATTTACATTTACATTTATGCATTTAGCAGACGCTTTTATCCAAAGCGACTTACATTGCATTCAAGTTACAGTTTTACATTTTATCAGCTCTTGCTTTCCCTGGGAATCGAACCCATGATCTTGGCGTTGCTAGTGCCATGCTCTACCATTTGAGCTACAGGAAAGCCAAGAGTAGTGCAGCTTTAAAAAACAGACTATGCATATTTTGATGTAATGAAATAAGTCAGCTATATTGTGTTCATCAGTGTTCAGAATTGCAGAGTTTAAATGTAAAAACACCTAAATATAAAACTGATATGATGTATTTTAAAATTACAAAGAAAAATGCTACACAGCTAGTATGGACATAAACTTTTAATGAGCAACATATAACAGATTATTTGTGTGAATTTACATTAATTTATATGTAATTTAAGAAAACAGAAAAAATACAGTATAAATAATACAACCATTTTCATGTGTTAAAAAAAGAGAACTACTATAATTTGTGATTAATAATATAATAGCTACTTTAAATAACAGTTGTTAATTTATAGAAGTTGTTTTACACAATTTTGCTAATAACTTAAAATAACAGAAATATACTGATATAAACAGTATTAAAAGTTCAGTTCTCTTGTGACTTTTTTTTGTTTTTGTTTTTTTACTTCATGACTAAATATCAGTATTTGACATCAATGTGACATTGGCTTAAGACGTTGGCTCGAAGTTGGATTTTGGTTAGTTAATGCCACAACCTAAAACTAACTAAAGATCAAAGTCAAATGATGTTAGAATCTGACGTTGTGTGGACGTTACCATTATGACGTCTAGGCGACGTTGGGTTTTGGTTGCCATACCTGACGACTGTATATCAGTATTTGACGTCAATATGACGTTGGCTTAAGACGTTGGATCGACGTTGGACTTTGGTTACTTCACGACACAACCTAAAAACAACTAAATATCAACGTCATATGAGGTTAGAAACTGACGTTGTGTCAACGTTAGCATTATGACGTCTAGGCGACGCTGGGTTTTGGTTGACACATACCTGACGACTGTATATCAGTATTTGACGCCAATATGACGTTGGCTGAAGATGTTGGCTCGACGTTGGATTTTGGTTAGTTAATGCCGCAACCTAAAAATAACTGAAGATCAACGTCAGATGATGTTAGAATCTGACGTTGTGTTGACGTTACCATTATGACGTCTAGACGATGTTGGGTTTTGGTTGACATACCTGACGACTGTATATCTGTATTTGACATCAATATGATGTTGGCTTAAGACGTTGGCTCGACGTTGGATTTTGGTTACTTCACGACACAACCTAAAAACAACTAAATATCAACGTCAAATGATGTTAGAATCTGACGTTGTGTGGATGTTACCATTATGACGTCTAGGCGACGCTGGGTTTTGGTTGACACATACCTGACGACTGTATATCAGTATTTGACGCCAATATGACGTTGGCTGAAGATGTTGGCTCGACGTTGGATTTTGGTTAGTTAATGCCGCAACCTAAAAATAACTGAAGATCAACGTCAGATGATGTTAGAATCTGACGTTGTGTTGACGTTACCATTATGACGTCTAGACGATGTTGGGTTTTGGTTGACATACCTGACGACTGTATATCTGTATTTGACATCAATATGATGTTGGCTTAAGACGTTGGCTCGACGTTGGATTTTGGTTACTTCACGACACAACCTAAAAACAACTAAATATCAACGTCAAATGATGTTAGAATCTGACGTTGTGTGGATGTTACCATTATGACGTCTAGGCGACGTTGGGTTTTGGTTGCCATACGTGACGACTGTATATCAGTATTTGACGCCAATATGACGTTGGCTGAAGATGTTGGCTCGACGTTAGATTTTGGTTAGTTAATGCCGCAACCTAAAAATAACTGAAGATCAACGTCAGATGATGTTAGAATCTGACGTTGTGTTGACGTTACCATTATGACGTCTAGACGACGTTGGGTTTTGGTTGCCCTACCTGACGACTGTATATCAGTATTTGACGTCAATATGACGTTGGCTTAAGACGTTGGTTCGACGTTGGATTTTGGTTACTTCACGACACAACCTAAAAACAACTAAATATCAACGTCAAAAGATGTTAGAATCTGACGTTGTGTGGACGTTAGCATTATGATGTCTATTCGACGTTGGGTTTTGGTTGCCATACCTGACGACTGTATATCAGTATTTGACGTCAATATGACGTTGGCTTAAGATGTTGGTTTGATGTTGGATTTTGGTTACTTCACGAAACAACCTATAAACAACTAAATATCAACGTCAAATGACGTCGGTCTTGGACGTCAAATTAACGTTGTGATTAGACGTTGGCTTGACGTTGAATTTTGGTCATCTGATGTCGCGACCTAAATCTAACCTAATATTAACGTCATATGACATTGTGTGCCTGCTGGGTTCCATGTGCTGCTCGCAATCTCTGAAGAGATAATTACGGTAGTACTACAATGAAGCACTTTGCTGCAGCGGAACTCAACCAAATGCATCTTATACAAGATAAATAATATATACATGATATACAGGTGCATCTCAAAAAATTTGAATATCGTGAAAAAGCTCATTTTTTCTTGTAACTTATTTCAAATAAACTTTCATATATTCTAGATTTATTACATGTAAATTAAAACATTTCAAAAGTTTTTTTTGTTTTTGTTTTAATTGATAATTGGAGCTTATAGCTCAAAAAGTCAAAAATTCAGTATCTCAAAATATTAGAATATTTCCTAAGATCAATCAAAAAAAGGATTTGCAAAACAAAAAAGTGCAAGTTCTTTAAAGTATGTTCATTTATTAGGGCCCTATGAAATCCCAAATTCCGTTAAATTTTTTCTGGACTCCTTTTTAATGGTCAAATTAAAATCTATTAATCAAAAAGCATGCCTAATTAATTAAAATCATGAAACTTATACAATTTAACAATAATTCATTAAAAGTGTAACAAAAATGACATGTTTAGGGCCATATGAAATTTTTAGTTTTTTATTCTTACAGTAGCCTTATGAAATATTTTCCCCCTCAGAAATTCTGTGTTGTGTATTTAAATTTTACTGGTTATCAGATGAAGGCATAAAACATTGATGTAATTATATTTTAATTAATGAAAATTAAACATTTACATTTTTGGCAAATAAAGGGGATTTACTTTTAAAATTAAAATATTTTGTGATTTTCTTTAAAAAATAAAGTTTTATTATTTTTTAACAGTATTACGTACATTCTACTAAATAATAGTAATATAGCCTATTACTGGCACAATGTCTTAAAGGTGGCATAACATGAAAATCTGACTTTTCCAGGTTTTAAGTGCTATAATCAAGTCCCCAGTGCATCTACCAACCAAGGAAATGTGAAAAACACTAAGCCAGTAACAGAAATATTTGTGCGCCATCACGGGGAGTTTGCGAGTTATGAGCAGTTTAATTCACAAATATGTATCATAGCCTACCACTGAAATTACCTGAGCAGTTTTAATGTTCTAAAAGAAAAAAAAAACATCATTCAATAAAATGGGTTCATTGAATGGATGGGGAACGAGCATAATATGTCTAAAATGCATGTAGGTTATACAGTTCAGTTGAGAGCTTACCCCTTTTGACTTGCTGTTAGTGTTGAATGTAAGAGTGTAACCGAATGTAACACTGAAATAAGAGCTTGTGCGATGAAAGTTGTGTTCGTTACTATAGCAACAGTCGGCTCCACTATCAAGCAATGCAAACTATTCGATTTTTTTTTTTTTTAAATTCCGCCGTTTTGAATTGAAAGTTTGGCTGTCATTTACGTGATTCATGTAATTCATAATTATTGTGACGAAAATAGCATTTTTCTGTCTTTCTGCACTTTCAACATATTAGGAATACAACTAAAATTGAATGGGTGCATATTTTAAAATAAAAAAATATTATTTGCAGTTCAGATTGATTACTTTACAAAAAAATCTTCTTATTTATTTAGTTCCTTTACCATAGTGGTCTGGTCTTAATATATATGCTCAAAACAATAGTCCCTCTCATGTTCTAGATATGATTATGGCCTTGTTTGGTATAAATAAAAACGTTAGTTGAAAAAAAATCACCAGTGTAGAAACAATGATCCAGAGAAAGAGAACAAAGAGGGTTTTATTATTATTTTTCAATAAAGAAAAAAAGTTTATTTTGTTGTGAAAGTGCATGATATTTTAGGCTGCCCATGAAAGTTTATTTATTTTATTCCTCCAGTGTACATATAACAGACTATATAACAGACTTATTCCTCCAGTGTACATATTAGCCCGGTTCTGTCAACACTGCATTGGCTCCCAATCAAACATCGTATAGATTTTAAAATCTTGTTAATTACTTATAAAGCCCTGAATGGTTTAGCTCCTCAGTACTTGAGCGAGCTCTTATCACATTATAGTTCTCCACGTCCGCTGCATTCTCAAAACTCTGGCCATTTGATAATACCTAGAATATCAAAATCAACTGCGGGCAGCAGATACTTTTCCTATTTAGCTCCCAAACTCTGGAACAATCTACCTAACACTGTTCGGGAGGCAGACACACTCTGTCAGTTTAAATCTAGATTAAAGACACATTTCTTTAACCTGGCGTACACATAACACATTATTACACTTGTATTATTCAAATCCGTTAAAGGATTGTTAGGCTGCATTAATTAGATAAACCGGAACCGGGGACACTCCTCATAACACATGATGTACTCGTTACATCATAAGAAGAATGGCATCTATGCTAATATTTGTCTGTTTCTATTCTGTTTCTCAGTCCGTGTCCAGATCAGATGGTGGATCGGCGCCGGGAGATGGTGTGGCCCTGACCGTCGCCGGAGGCCAGACACCTGGATGAGCATCGGGGACATATCCCCAGTGAAGACCTCAACTTAAAATACAATAAACTTAAAATAAAACATATACCTAAAAATATAATAAAATACCGAACTACATAATACTATTATTGTTAGAAATTGCAACAATATAAAAATAGAAATATCATACATGTATACATTTAAAGTTTTAATTAAAACAATAAACAAACAATAATATCCTAGCCAGAGGCGAACTGGCCCCCCGACTGAGCCTGGTTTCTCCCAAGGTTTTTTTTCTCCATTCTGTCACAGAGGGAGTTTTGGTTCCTTGCCGCTGTCGCCTCTGGCTTGCTCAGTTGGGGACAATTAATTTCTAGCGATTATCGTCAATTTGATTTCACAGATACTAATTAAACTAAACTGAGCTAGACAATTCAATATCTGAATTCAATAATGAAATGACTTTAACTGAAAATTGAGTGTTTAATCTTATTATACACTACTAACACTCTATCCTCCAATTTGATACTGTTAAGTGCTTTGACACAATCTGTATTGTAAAAAGCGCTATATAAATAAAGGTGACTTGACTTGACTTGACTTGACTATAGTTAATATAGCAATATCTACAGTATAAATGCCCACCCAGGATATCTGCCAGCCCATCCTTCTATAGTCGTCAAGAACCGGCCCTGTTTAAAATGCTTGATTTCAGCGCGATAAACATGATAATCAGAACCAAAACAGATGTTTTTAGCAGGTCTGAGCTGTAATGACGCAGTTCTATTCTGGAAAGGGGACGAGGGCAGTGTTTCTGCTTCCACTAAAAATAGGCATTTTTAAAATCATATAATAAATAATCTGTGGGGTATTTTGATCTTATATTACATATTGTAAAAAGGGACATAAAATATGTCACCTGTAAATAAGATAAACCGAACGTTTATTTTGACAGGTTGCCATGAAGTTGATCAGTAATATTCAGGAAATAATAGATATTGAATGGATGTTTGAACTTATTTGCATTTTTTTTTGTCTTTTTATCCCCATTCCAAATAATGAGCGCGAGAGATCAGCACAAACAACGCAATCTGGCCTATCATCAGCACCACGGAGCCAGTGGTGTTCAGAGATCAACAGCTCTCCTATGGACACTACGACCACGTCCACCCCTGCCACCCCCATCCCCGTTGGGCAAAGGGTCAGATGATCACTTGTTTGTGCTTCGTGAACACTCTCGCCTTGCACGGCGGTTCCACTGCACTGCAAAGGTGTACCGGGAGATGCAGCGCGATCATTAGACGGTCGATCGTCATTTCCAAAAGGCAAATATTGTATGTAAAGGAACAGGCAGAGCGGTTCCTTGTTGCGGAGGCAGCCTCATGCTAGGTGCCGCTCTGGAGAAAACTAAGGAGGAGGAAAATGGAGCGGAGTGAACATGGGTGTGTTTTGGGCAAGGTAAAACAGCAGTGGGAGCAAAGTCGTGGACAAGGAGTGTCTGTTCACTCCTAACAATGGCTTTAAAAATTGCTAACAAATTAAGGTGCTCCATTTTTATGACCTGAAAAGATAAATTAGCATTTTAGTTCAATCTGAAAAAACCTGATACATAAAGGTAGTCTTGATATGTACAGTATCATTAAGATCTCAGCTAGCAGAATGCAACAAAGAACATTTCATTTTAGAGCTCAAGCTATATAAACCACATACACAAATCTAAACCGTATACACAGTGAGCTTTGTGCAACGTTTTGGATTATAACTTGGCAAAACGTTGGTAAAACATTGTAAATCACATATCGCTATTTAGAGCAATTAATCTTGATTCAGACGAGCCTATGCACAATATAAAGCGATGAACTGATCTTGAGATAATGTTTACGGACTGCAATGATGTGCTATTTGACTAAAGCTGTGACTTCCGGAATCCGGTCACATCACAATAATGATTCAGTGTTGAAAACCTCATTTGAAAAACACCGGTAATCATCAATATGAACTTGATCTAGGATATGGTGGGTGGGGACGATATGTAGAGACCAGTCAGGCACTGTTTAATAGATGGAGTGTGTGTGGATTGGATCGTTCGCTCAGATTGACATGCCTATCATTTACCGTACACTATAGAGGAGGAGCACTCAGAAACATCACTCATTCAGGGTTTTGTTACATATTCAGTAAGATTATGGATTAAACACCGCATCGGATCGTTATAGATGCTTTCGGGATGACTTTTGATGGAGGTGTTTGGGCAAATCTGCAGGAGGCTGTTGACAGGCTTGAGTTCCTTTGTTTTGAGCTGAAAGTGGATCTGGATTCAGAGGGTCTCTGCAGAGCGTTGTTTGTTGGAGATGAAGTGCTGGAGGCTGTCAGGGTGGGACGCTATTCGTGAGACAGGGTGGGGACAAATACCAGAAGAATGGTAGCTGGAACAGACCAATGACTGCTGCTTATATACAGTCATAGCGGTGATTGACAGGCTCCTCCCGAACCTGCATTTTGGGAACTTCATTTTATCAACAAATGATTACAGTATTTCACCAGATTTGTACTGAGACACATTGTAGAAATTAAGAGAAAAGTACTGCAAGTTTCCTATTGTGAGTGAAATACTCACTTTTCATTTACACTTTACAGTGCAGTCGTATTACAGTAGTTATATATATCTGTCTTAGGGAGCTGGAGTTGCTGTTGCATGATCAGAAAACTGCTGGAGAACTTGATTTGGTAGAGATGAACGTATTTACATTTGATGAAAATATCAAATATGCTCAAATCATCAGCCCTACTGTATTAAAGCTGAAAACAACAGCTTCACTGAAATACAGCAATTGGTTTAGACAAGTGCTAAAAACACGGCGCTGTAAAATTAAAGTATTAAAAAGTTGTAGAAGTTTAAATTTACTGTAAAGAAAATGTATTATACTATTTTTCTTTTATTTAATATAAAATAAATATTTTAAAGTTAAAAATCCAAAATTGCTATAAAATTAAAGCCATATGTTTACATAAGTTGTGTTCCAAATCTGAAGTTGATTTAAAAAAAAAAAAAATAAATTGAGGTTCATGTGTTTAGGCGTTATACCAAAAACAGCCACCGGGTGCCATCCAAACTACAATGATTTTTTTTATGCATTTCTGTCATACATCTATCATATTCTCTCTCAATATTACATCTATAACAAAATAAGAATCCACCAAATATGGAATTTTGAGACTCCATTTTGTCAAGATTATAAAAAGTTTTGATTCTAAAAGACCGTAATACATTTTGGAATAGGACACCCCCGCTTAGGAAGAGGAGACCACTAAAACATTTTGAAGTACCATTTCTATAGTAACACAATATCCGATTTCAAAATGGTTTTCACAGGATGAATTTTGAGATTTTAAGCTTTCAAATGATCTATTACTTATGATGATTGCTAAAACATATGATAGGGAAAAAGGGAAGGAAATAAAGACTTTTTGTGACAGGTCAGAACTCCTGTTATGATGTAGATTTACCAGACTCTTGGTGCACTCTTGTCATAAATGAATCTATAACTGATACTAAATTTGTAACAACAAAAAATGGAAAAATATCTATTTAGGAGTCTTAGACCTTTCCAATGGCTACTCTCTCCCAAATTCTAAACCTGAAAAACATGAATCAGATCACTGATTCCTTAGGTCATGATATCTGCATCCACCACGACTATCACAGGCCATCAGAAGCCACTCAGCTGCTGAAATATCACAGTTACTGCAAGCCATGGGAAAGAGTGTCTGCCTGATCTTCAGAGCAGATCAGTGGATGAGATTGGGACTGAAGGTCTGTCCATCCAAGTGTACGTTACAGCAGATCTTTCACACTTACAGGAGCTTTAAGAAAACTCATTTCTGAATTATGTGATGTGTACACTGTAGGGTGTAGTATAATGATTCATGAATGCTGCATGATTCTGTTATCTGACTTCTGAATACAGATGAAGATGTTTCTCGTGTTCATGTATGATAGACTGTGATGCCAGTGATCCTGATGAAGGTGATTATGAGGATGATGATGAAGATGCTGCAGGTGCCTCTAGTAATGCTATTTTTCCATGTAATCCTTACTAAAAACACATATTAGTGTAACATTTCGTTTGATATTTATGCAATAGTAATAACACAGTTACTCTCACTTGTGTGTTGCAATATTACTGTCTGAACCAAAATAGTCACACAGCATCATCTTTTAGTTTCATTCTCTCTGAAAATACTGCATCAAACTATCTTGTTTAAAACAAATCCACGGTAAAATGAAGCAAACAAATTGTGACGATGTCATCACAAAAATAAATAAAACGGCATCTATTCAGTTCTTTTAAATCCAGTACTTTTCAACAGTAGAAATGTCTTTCATCACCAGTAATATGTTAACAGTGAGTTCTAATCATCATTTATTCTCATCGTTCATGTCCTATTAATCATAACTTTAAATGCATGCACCATTAAAAAATATTTATGTAGTTCCTGTCATTTGGCTGGTTACGCTGTGAGACCAGCCCTCAGATGTACCTTTATTAGGTGATGACGTCTGTTTTAGCAAGATGGCGGCGGCAAGCAGTATCTCGTGGAGCCCCCTCTGAAGACTCACGCGGCGTTTCTGTTGTTTTACCCGCGTTGAAAGCTAAGTCTGTTGGCGATTTATAGCGATCCAATGATCCCCTACTTTCCTCTCCTCTCCTCATTATGGAGTCAGAATTGCGAGATTCTTTTTTTCTCAGAATTGTGAGATATAATCTGTTGCGAGTTATAAAGTCAGAATTGCGTGATATACACTGGCAATTGCGAGTTAAAGTCCAGTTTTGAGGGGGGGGGGGGACTGATATGTTCTCAGAATTGCAAGGTTATATCTTACAATTCTGAGAAAAAAAGTCAGAATTGCAAGATATAATTGTAATTTTGAGAAAAAAAGTCAGAATTGTGAGTTTATATAAAGCAATTATGAGGAAAAAAAAGTCAGAAATGTGAGATAAAAAGTCGCAATTACTTTTAAATTTTTTATACAGTGGTGGAAACCATGACAGTGACTTCCATACCTTATCGCTTTTAGGACACACTCAAAGAGGAAAACACTGTGGCAGGTGTCTTTTTAAAAGTATGCCTACCTTAGGCTATCTGGAAATGAAATTCATCTCCAATCCTTCTTCTATCGTTTCAGGTTTATCCATGGTTATTCGAATGCTAGAAAACAGCTGATTTTCCGCCAAATAACGTTTACACGTAGTTCTGTTAGGCTGCGTAATATTCAGAGCATGGGGAGATGGGGGATTCCCTCGGTCTATAAGTCTATGCATCAACTAATGAATTTTTATCATTATTATTATTATTATTATTGTTATTAATTTTTTATCCCCAGTGAACAGGAGTTAAAACTCCCACCCAGACAATAATAGACCATGCAAAATACCAATAAATAAATAAAATGATAATATCTTTAAAGTACTGCCAAGTAACGTTGCAAACAACAATAAAATTTAACTGTAAGCGACACAAATATAGGGAAAACAAAGGTACTGTTTCCTATTTTTTCTTGATGTTTATTATTTCAAATTTTATATACATTTTTTATTTTTTATTTTTTTTATTTAGCCTACTACTACTTAGGCATGTTGACAATAACATCTTCAGCAATGTCTATGACCAGATATGTTTTTAGTGGACTTTCAAATATATATGTATATATATATATATATATATATATATATTGTGTGTGTGTGTGTGTGTGTGTGTGTGTGTGTGTGTGTGTGTGTGTGTGTGTGTGTAAATTTTATCTAAATATCTATATATCTAAATAAAAATAGACTATATTCAGTATATGATCCAAAGTAACTAGTAACTAACTACTTGAGTAGTTTTTTTATCCGATACTTTTTACTCTTACTCAAGTAACTATTCAGACTATTACTTTTACTTTTACTTGAGTAAATATTTCTACAAGTACTTTTACTTTTTGGGTACTCTACCCACCTCTGCATCAGATAACTGTCATGTTTCCGCATACAGGCTAGAAAGATACTTCATGTATGATTCTCAAATTACATCAATATCCATTGCTGCTCCTCTTCTTTATATGCCTCAAGCCTGTTTTTGATCCTTCCACTTTTTACGGCCACTGGAAGATGAATACTGTCAATTATGATATATTTTCCAAAAGCGTAAAGGGTTATGCACCTGCAAACAGTAACAATGTTCTAAATCAATGCGTCAATACAAAGATTTACTGTACTGTGTTGGTAGGTTGATTGGTATCAGATGGTAATACCATAATACTGAATGATTACTATTTAGCCTACTATTTATGTGGTAAATTTCAGGTGTTTATATAATGGGTAGAGAAAATGGCCACATATATTAGTTTAATTTAAAAAAAAAAGCCGCCTTCTATTTTTTTTTACTTTTATTATACATAAGATAACATTCCAATGTATTTCACTTCATGCCGGTAGATGGCGCTGTTGCACTGCTTCACCGTAGTGGGTTGCCGTGGAGACGGTAGCTTGAGCGCTCAGAAATAAACATCCATCGCTTGAGGAAGGCATAATTTCTGTATCTCCACTTCTTTCCAACCCACAGGTATATTTTAAACCTTTCCAATCTCTGTCAAAAGGGATCGAAAGAGTATATCACCAGTATGGTTGTTTAGGTGATGTATGTTGTCATGTTCCGTGTAGAAAGGTTATTTTGCTGTGTTTATACTGTATTGGCTTGCAGCTTTAGCTAGCGAGTTAGTTGAAGTTAGCCTGTCACCGTCAGTGAAGGTTCCGTTCTCTCGTCTTTTTGTACTGACTGTAAACAGTTGTGTCAAGTGAACATTGTTCACTTCAGTGTAAGATGTAATGTCTACATATTTGAATGTGCTAAAGCAATTGTTCAAGATATAATATAATATATAGTGTCATTTGTTGATGTATATTTGATATATTATACAGTAAGACTGGTATCTATTTCACAATATGTTATTAATGGGTTTTGTATTTTATCTGATATATACCAATGCTTTACATATTGGTTTGTTTATTGTATTCAGTATAGTTATAGACCATTTCTATATTATATGGTCCATGTAATGGCTGAAGTTACAGTTTATGATCTCATAGTATTGAGATATTTGATCCAAAAGAAAAATAAATAAACATCCAGCGCTTGAGAAAGCATAATTTCTGTATCTCCACTTCTTTCCAACCCACAGTGCTATCCAGCCTGTGGCTTTGAACCTGCCCAGATTCCCCTAGGTCTGAGGCTGGTAACATTTACTTCAGCATATTTCAATAACACTATGACTGCCATAGTAGGCTACATGTCCAAAAAAAAAACAGCACAATGTTTTTACTAATTAACTCAAATTCCCACAAGTTAATATGTTTTGGCCTCCACAAGCTATGATATTCTGTTGTGGCAATGACAAAAATAAACGAACAGTGGAATGTAACGCATAAGAATGAATTTCACTAACACTGAACAATGTTTTAATTTTTTCACTAGCATTTGTTATGTATTCTGCTATCAGTGCTGGGTAGTATCTGATTACATGTGATCTGGATTATGTAATCAGATTCCAAAAATTAAGAACTTAACTATAGCCCCTTTCACACAGAGATTCCGGAAAATACACGGATAATGTGACCCGGGATTTGTCCCGGGATTGTTTGATTTTGCTACATTCACACTGCCAGTAATTTTCCGGAATCTGTGCGTGCGTTCACACACAACCCGTAAAGGTCCCGTAAAGACACGTGACATTGATGTGACATGTAATGTCTCCAGTCCAGCGTCTGAAAGGGTAACTAAACCGTAAAACTACTTTTTTTAGTTAATGTAAGAATGTAATTTTTTTTTGACATTTGTGTTTAAAGTGTTTTAATTCTACAAAATATGGTGTTAAAACGCCTGAGTACTGCCCTCTTCAGGTTGAACGGTGGCTACTGCAGTTGAATTTTCTTATTGGAAGTTGTGGTTCCCTCTGACGTCAGAGGGCACCAGCTAACCACGCCCTTGCCTACAGAGAGACACGTCTCAGATGCACACCCCCCTCCGCTGGGCTCTGCCTACTTTTCCAGCATTTTTCAAATATTGCCAGTGGGTGGAGTCAGGCTCTGACCAGGGGTTTAGTTACCCTTTAAGTTTGCTTATGAGCTGCGATTTCTCTCTCGCTAGTGCATTTTTGTTTTTTTTCTGCTTCGATTATAAACTAGCGCATTACATACCGTTTCACTAGCTGGCGAATGATCCCAGCTTCAGCGTCATCACTACGACACACACCAGGGGCGGATCTAGAAAAATATTTATGGGGTGGCGAGAGAGGGGCAGGAATTTTTGAGGGGTGGCAACATATGGCAGACGTATATATACTGAATTTAATCACAGTTATCACAGTTTGATGAGAAATAGGCACAGGCTGCCATTTACAAACTCATACAGACAAACTTAATCTCATGCAATCAATGTCTTGCATTTGAGGTTTCATGTGAAACAGTTCATATTAGGAATAAGTGACCATACAATGTGATCTCCCTTAATAGGAGATAGAAGTATGATAGAAGTTAGGGGCATTATCACAGGAAAGGCATTAAGGTAAGACACTGGTGATGAGTGGCAGATGTGTGAGAGGGGAAGCAAACAGTTTTTGACTGCGTCAGAGAGGCAGAGTTGCAGGCAGCATTTGTACAAGAAGAAACTATACAAAGAAAAACTTACCCATGAAGATCTATGGACTGAGCTGTACTAAAGTGAGCATAAATACACTGTGGAAATAAATAGGTCACGGCACTCAAACAAGGTACTGGACATCGCTTTTATAGCCTGGCTCCGCTCTCCTGCGTACTTCCGCTCAATTTTATTTCCCTTCAGTACTACGTCTGGGATTGTGGTGTATTCTTTGGTTTTCTCCGATCATTTTTTTGGCGGTCCAATCAGCGAACAGAGGGAGTGGCTGAGAACGATGACGTTGAGGTCGTGCGCTAGTTTGAGTTGTAGGGTTAAGTCACGACCAAAGGTTAGCGATTGGTTACGGCAGATCCAGAGTGACTCTGGGCAGATCCAATAGTTTTAAACTTCAACAGAGTTCCCGCCTTCAAGGAGGTTAACACTTGTCACTGCTTTATATTAATGCATGTAATGTGAATAAATCTACATGGAGTAGCTAACCATAAGTTAATTTGTCCATTAGTATTGTTGATAAACTGAGGAGCATTTGTGTTGGATAAAAAGCCAGTGAACACATCAGCAGCTACCTCAACATGTAAATGCAGTATTGATCAGATAAATCACAGAGGTGACTGAATCTTGTCGGGATGTTACAGGGACAGATGAGACACACGTGTGTTTATCCAATGAAGAGTGACTGATGAAGGAATGCTGCCATCAAATGCTCTCAGTGAGTATACTACTGACATCAATAAAACATCTTTTAAATCTTAAGTTGTAAACGTAGCTATTACAGCACTTTTCTGATTCTTGATTGCTGTACATTTGATTCAGAGCTTTTGTGGTGGAGCAGGTGACAGAATTTGTGGGGAAAAAAGGAAAACAAAAATATAAAGTAAGAAATCATTTTGTTACTTCTAATACAGAAATCAAATGACATTGTGCTGTTAAAATGACTGCTTTTCTATTGTGTTTGTGCATCTTTGTAGGATCTGAAATGTCTGCAGACTGGTGAGGATGGAGAAGTCCACAGCAGCATCCTGGAAATGATCCAGTGCCATAGATGAGATGCTCCATCACCTGCCCTTACTGCCTCAACTGCGCTGGATGTTACTGTGGTCTCTTTATCCTCAGTGAGCCCAGAGCCAGCGAGAGCATCTAGAGAAAGACCAAAAGAAATTGAGGATGTGATTTTTGTCAAGTTTGTCCTGCTGGTTTCTGTTCATACAACATCAGTCGTTTTATCTCGAATGGACTATTGTAATTCTTTATATGCTGGAATTTCCCAGTCCTCTTTTACAAGGCTTCAAATGGTTCAAAATGCTGCAGCCAGATTTTTAACGGGAGTCCGCAAACATCAACATATTACTTCTATTTTAATGGCTCTAAATTGGCTGCCGGTACGTCATAGAGTTGATTTCAAAATATTGATGTTTGTTTTTAAATCTCTAAATGGACTTGCACCCTCGTACCTGTCTGAACTTTTAAATCTGAATACATCAGGCAGGTGTCTAAGGTCCACAAACAGTTACTCTCTATCTCAGCCCCGAACATGACTGAAGTCAAGAGAGGGTCGTGCGTTTGCCGTTGTTGGACCTAGGCTCTGGAATAGTCTTCCTTTTTATCTGAGATCCCTGTCCTCTGTACATGAGTTTAAATCAAAGTTAAAATCTTATCTTCTGGCCAGAGCATTTAGCAGTTCTTAATGATGTTTTATGTTTATTATGCTTTACTGCTTTCTTTCTTTTTTATCTTGTATTTTAGTTTTATACTCTGTAAAGCACAGTGGTCAACTCCTGTTGTGTTTATTTATGCTATAAAAATAAATGAAATTAAATTAAATCAATCAATGAAGCCTGAGTTTCAGAAGCTTCAAAAGCATCATCATATAATGTCATGAAGCTTCTGAAAGTCAAGCTCTATTGACTGATATAGTATGAACAGAAACCAGCAGGACAAACTTGAAAATCACCTTTTGTGTTTGGAAACACACACACACACACACACACACACACACACACACACACACACACACACACACACACACACACACACACACACACAAGGACTGAACAGAGTGGATGCGAGTAAGTAATGACTGAATTTATATGTTTTTGGTGAACTAACCCTTGAAAGCTCCAAATAGAAATTGTATGAAATATATGTAAACATTTATATTATAGTAGTACCTTGAAGAAATAATATTTAAGAAACAAGCAGCTTTTAATTGAGCTGCAAAAAACATTTACATTTTAATTAAATTTTTCTTTAAATTTACAATTATGCATTTAGCAGACACTTTTATCCGAAGTGACTTACAGTGCTCTTATTACAGGGACCCCAATCCACTTGGAACAACCTGGAGTAAAGAGCCCTGCTGAAGGACACACTGATGGTGATGACTGCAGAGATCAATCCAGCAACCTTCTGCTTACCAGTTCACTACACCACAAAAGTAATGAAGCTATATCAAAAATTATCTTGTAATTGTAAACATATTAAATGAAATTTGGCAAGAAATGGAATGCTGACAACATGAGATGTATTTTTTTTTACTCTGTGTAATTGTTTTACAGGTAGTTGTCCTCATGGAGAGCAGGCAAACAGATGTTTGGGGCAGACACAGCAGGAACCAGATTGTCCCGCACATGTTCTCCTGCTCTTGATTCAAGATTGTGTGGTTCAGGGGCGTCATCATGGTCTTCCTCATCCTCTCTGTGTACTCAGGCAGTGATAGCCTCGATGTCCGTTTCCCATCCATGATCAGATTCAGTCTGACTGCAGCAGTGTGGGTCGTGATGGACAGCAGAGATAGGTAAAGGTGGACATGGTGGTCAGCTGCAGAACTGGCTCAGCTGTGTTGAGATGGCAGTAGGATGTGGGTTCACTGCATGTAAATACTTGATTGTTAGAACAATATGTTTGAATAAAGCTTTGTTTTATGTGTTGTTGACTTGTTTATTTATTGTCATGGTTACTTTTATTTACATTTTACTCATTTGTTCATGTTTCCTGTTGTTGCCACGGGGGCAGCCGTGGCCTAATGGTTAGAGAGTTGGGCTTGTAACCCAAAGGTTGCAGGTTCGATTCCCAGGTCCGGCAGGGATTGTCGGTGGGGGGAGTGAATAACAAGTGCTCTCTCCACCTTCAATACCACGACTGAGGTGAGACCCTTGAGCAAGGCACCGATCCCCCAACTGCTCCCCGGGCGCCGCAACATGGCTGCCCACTGCTCCGGGTGTGTGTTCACTGCTGTGAGTGTGCACTTGGATGGGTTAAATGCAGAGGACAAATTCTGAGTATGGGTCACCATACTTGGCCACACACCACTTCCCTTTCCCTTCCCTTAAATAAAATATAATTGTTTCATTAACATATGTGTAGTCATGCATAGCTATGGCATATGAAAAAGCTAATTACATTTTGCTTGTTTTACTAAAAAGTAGAATTAATTATTGGTCAGCATTTATCATTATTATTGTTCATAAGTGTTGGGCTACCAATGCATTCTGAGGAAAACTTAATTTCTAAGTAGTAATACTTACATTTTTCAAGTGTAAAATCAACAGTCTTCTCCAAAGGTAAGATCTTTGAGCAGCTGATCAGCGTCTCCTTTGTGCAGATATTACAAACATGGAGGAAAACTGTACTAGGTAGGGTTGTGGATTTATTGATGCTATGAGGTGTTTGTGCACCTGTCGCTCTTATTTTCTTTTTATTATTTATTATTATTACTGCAGAACATACAAGCTCAGTGAAAGATGGTATACATAACTATAATGGGTTTGCATATACTATGAGATTATATACACCGGAAAAAAGATTAAATATCTTTGAATAATCATACAATTCAAATAAACATTATGCATTAAAATTGCATTTGTTTTTGTTATTTATAAGCCTCAGGGATGAAACGAGAGAGACATTCAACAAGAAAAATAAGAAAACAAAGGAGTTTTAAGCCAGTTTTGCGTGTGGGTGAACAATTTTGCACATCAAATTAAGAAAATAACATTTAAGAGATAACGATTTTAGTTTTTCGTAATAAGAAATAATATCTGGAGGAATTAAACTGTGGGTTATATTAGTAGAGTTAAAAATATAAAAACTTAAATCAACCCAAAATGTATTGGTTATACTACAATCATAAGGGCAGCTGTTTCTTCAACAAGACCACAAAATTAACAAATTTCATCAACATCAAAATATTTACAGATAGATGAATTAAGCCTGTCGCTCATAACTTTTAAGTTTGTTTTTGCGCTTGTTATAACGTCATAGATCACATGATAACGTAAACATGGCGGATCGCATTCATACTCAACGAGATTTGGCTGTAGAGTACGTACTCTTTTAGCGCTCGTTAAGTAAGTACTTATTGAAATTAAGTACCTACTCATTGAGTATGCGGTTTCGGATGCAGCCTCTCTGTACAAATGAAATGTACGAGAGTCTGGTAGAACCAGGCTATCGCTTTTATTGTTTACTCAGTAGTATATTGTTTACTGTATATACAAAAGAAGAAACATTATAACACAGCAACAATAACAACACTGCTTCATGTTCAGCAGGATTTACACCATTTACACCAGTGTCACATTTTAAACTTTGTTTCTCATATGTTTTGGCTTCACTTTTCTGGGCTTGTGCGGCACCCTTGGTCTCTTGCCGCTCCGGTGTCATCTCGTGCTGGCTGCATTCACTGCAGTCGGACATTGGAGATTCACGCTCATAAATTGTCAAATTGGCCATAACTTTTAATTCGTTGCTGCCAACTGGGGTGGCAGCAGGGGTGGCAAGGCTTTCTTTTAGGGTGGCATTTGCCACCCTATGCCACCCCGGTAGAGCCGCCCCTGACACACACCTTACGGCATTGATTACGGCTTTTGTTCACACATTCCGGAACTGATATACCGGTTGTTAATTGATTGATTGGTTAATGAGTATACTCCCAATTATTGTGGATTCCTCTCAGGTGTCTTTGTCATGTGACTATGTCATGTGATGTTCTATTTAAGCTGCACCTGTACCAATAAACAATTGATAGTGTGTTCTCACTGCAACCTGTGTGAAGCATGTTTATTCTCTGTCTTTAGCCGGTATCTAGTCAAGCTCTGTTTAACACCGGTAATGTTACTAGGTCCCCAACCCTGCATCGATCCCGGGACGTGTTTGCGTTCACACAGAAGACACTCTGGCAATTTCCCGGCAATTTCCAGACTACAGTTACTTTTTTTATTACATGATTACATGTTATTCTTACAAGGACAGTTAATTATTCATAATTCATTGATTCTCACTACTACTTATTTTATCTTCTTCTTACACGGCGTATATCCATTCAGAAGCTCTTCCAGGTTTGTGAAACTGCACACACTGTGGTTGTAACTGGTCACTATGAAAAATGCATTATTATAAATGCAATACAATTCTTCTGTGAACTGTAACATGATAAATACTGTCAGGAACGCTACAACAATATATATATATATATATATATATGTGTGTGTGTGCGTGTGGGGTATTTAAATTTCTATGATTATTGTACAGTAGTTATACAATTATACAAAGGCAAGTATTATATATCCATTTAAATAACAGCCTTTTGTGATAATGACTGAGTGAGCTGGGGCATCTGTCACAGATGCTGATTTAAGAAGAATTAAGATTCTTTTTAAATATGCCAATAAAAGTCAAGTCAAGTCATCTTCATTTATATAGCGCTTTTAATAATGTAGATTGTTTCAAAGCAGCTTTACAGAGATAAACGTATAATTTAAGGTAACAGAGATTGCTTTGGCTTTATAGCGGTTCTTTAATAGTAATTTTCCAGCTAAAGTTAGTTTTGATTGATTCGCTTCCGTCGCAACGATCATTTGTTATTAAATTAGGGGCTGCTAAGACGACACCATTCTCTCTACACAGACTTTAAATGCGAACCTGTGATAAACGCTGATGGCGTTCACATGCGCATTAAGAATTGGTTCTATAGTTATGTGCATTTGAATATATGTGCACAGGTTTGTAATTCCCTACAAACCAAGCCTTAACAAAGTACTGGTCTTTCCTTATAAATTTTGATACAGAATTTTATTTTATTTTGCTTTATTTTGTCACTTCGGGGTAGATACGCGAAACGAATTTTCCCGGCAACGCTTTATCTGTAGAGTGGTAAAAGGATCCTCCATAGGGAGAGACTAGTTGGCACTTCAGCACTGAGTTGTCATCGGGTCCAGGCGAAGGTCCTTCATCAGATCTGGATACGGCCTGGATCCGGCAGGCTGCGGGAAAACCTCGGGATAAACAAAGACACTAAAATTAGCTAGATGCCATTCTTCTTATGATGTAACGAGTACATCAGGATTTATGGGAAGTGTTCCCGGTTCCGGCTGACCTAATCTATGCAGCCTGACATTGAATTATAGAAATCTGTAATGTGTTATGTGTATGCTAGGTCAAAGAGATGTGTCTTTAATCTAGCTTTGAACTGACAGAGTGTGTCTACTTCCCGGACAGTGTTAGGAAGACTGTTCCAAAGTTTTGGTGCTAAATAGGAAAAGGATCTACCGCCAGCAGTCGATTTTGATATTCTAGGTATTATCAACTGGCCGGAGTTTTGTAAGTTTTGTTAGGTTTTGAAGAAATATACAGTTGAGTATCGTCAGCATAATAGTGAAAGCTAATTCCATGTTTCCTAATGATATCTCCTAATGGTAGCATGTACAGAGTGAACAGCAGCGGTCCTAGTACTGAGCCTTGTGGTACGCCATACTGAACTTGTGATCGATAAGACTCTTCATTTACTGCTACAAACTGATAACGGTCAGATAAGTATCATTTAAACCATGCTAGTGCAATTCCACTAATGCCAACATAGTTTTCAAGTCTATTTAAAATAATTTTGTGGTCAATAGTGTCAAATGCAGCACTAAGATCAAGTAACACTAATAGAGAGATACAACCACGATCGGATGATAAGAGCAAATCATTTGTGACTCTAACGAGAGCTGTCTCGGTACTATGGTATGGTCTAAATCCTGACTGAAAATCCTCGCAGATATCATTTCTTTCAAGAAAGGAACACAGTTGTGAGGATACTGCTTTTTCTAATATCTTTGACAGAAAAGGCAGATTCGAGATCGTCCTGTAATTGACTAATTCTGTACAATCAAGTTGCAGTTTTTTAACAAGCGGTTTAATCATAGCCAGCTTAAAGGTTTTTGGTACGTATCCTAGAGACACATTAGATCTAGGGTATGATTACGACAATGAGAAGGTCCTGACACGTGTTGTCTAACTCCAATTGAGTTTACAATGTCTTTAAATGCCAATCCCAATGCATCTTTTTCATTATCTATGTGTATATTAAAATCACCAACAATTAGTACTTTATCTGAAGTCAATATTAATTCTGATAGAAAGTACGCAAATTCTTTGATAAAATCTTTATGGTGCCCTGGTGGCCTGTATACAGTAGCCAGCACAAATCTCAAACGTGATTTATCGTTTACACTATATATTTTTACATTAAGCACCAGCACTTCAAAAGAAGTATATTTAAAACTTGATTTCTTAGTGGTTTTGAAAATATTACTATAAATTACAGCAACACCTCCCCCTTTGCGTTTCAGACAAGGTTCATGTTTATAACTGTAATCTTGTGGGGTTGACTCATTTAAAGTAATGTAATTGCTTGGTTTTAGCCAGGTTTCTGTCAAACACAGCACATCTAGGTTATTATCTGAAATCATATCATTAACAATGAGTACTTTTGGAGTAAGGGATCGAATATTCAGCAACCCAAGCTTTAGCATTTGCTCATCTGTATTATATCTGTTTTTTATTTGTTGAACATCAATTAAATTTTTAACCTTAGATGGGTTTGGACGTTTTTTGGATTTCCAAATTCGGGGAACAGACACAGTCTCTATATGATGATAGCTAGGTGAAAGAGGCTCTATGTGATGGGATTTATCTGATGACGCGAGGCCGCTAGCAGACAGTCGGTTAAGCCAGTCTGTCTGCTTCCTGACCTGGTGCCCAATTTGTCATTTTTTATCTCTAAGACTATGAGCCAAATTACTAGAGAGAAGAGCAGCACCATCCCAGGATGGATGAATACCATCTCTTTTCAACAGGTCAGGTTTGCCCCAAAAACTTTTCCAATTGTCTATGAATTCTATATTATTTTGCGGACACCACCTCGACAGCCAGCCATTTAGTGAACACAATCTACTAGCTATCTCATCACTCCTGCAAACAGGAAGGGGGCCAGAGCAAATTACAGTGCCTGACATCGTACTTGCGAGTTCACACACCTCTTTAATATTAATTTTAGTGATCTCTGACTGGCGGAGTCGAACATCATTAGTGCCGACGTGAATAATAATCTTAGAGAATTTACGATTAGCATTAGCCAGCACTTTTAAATTTGCTTTGATGTCAGGCTCTCTGGCTCCCGGCAAACATGTGACTATGGTGGCTGGTGTCTCTATTTTCACGTTCCGTGTGATCGAATCACCAATTACTAGTGCACAATCAACAGAATTCTCAGTGGGTGTTTCACTGAGCGGGGCAAATCGATTTGTTATGGTAATCGGAACGGAAGAGTGGTTTTTTGATCCGCGACTTGAGCGATCCCTCACTGTCACCCATTTGCCTTGCTGCACAGGCACTAATTCAGCCGGAACCGAATCATGTAAAGAGTTCACTATGTAAGGCGCATCCAAAATAGTATCTAAAGCTCTAGCACTCTTACTATCATCAATTAAAGTTTGGATGCGTGTCTCTAGTTCTGAAATCTTCTCCGTCAGCCTGACTGTCTCCTTGCATTTATCACATATAAATCCTATATTGCCGACAGAGAAGGCTATGCTAAACATGTGACATGAAGTGCAGGTGACAATAACAGGACAAGACATTACTCACCGTGTTTGCTGACTGATTCTTACTCACCTGGGCTTTTTATGAACTCAAAGGCGCGGGCGCATGAGAGAAAAATAAATAAAAAATAACTGAGCGCACGGGTGGCGCGTTAACAGGCTAGCGAATTACTAGCGTGTTGTGCTAATAATAACGGAAGCTAGCGATGTCAGGTTAATCTGAGATGTTGGGTAAGCTGTATTTAGTAGTATAAACAACTAGAAATGATAGTAAATAATGGTTCAAAACAGAAAGAAATACGAGGCTAAGACGGAGCTTACAGCACCGAAGCAAACAAACTCACAGCAGGCAGCGAGGCAGACAGGAGCAATCGATCAGGAGCACAGTGAGGTCATGTGATCAAAGGGCACCTATTATGCAAAATTCACTTTTACATGGTGTTTGAACATAAATGTGTGTTGGCAGTGTGTGTACACAAGCACATTATAATGATAAAAATCCATGATGTGCTTTTTTTTAAATCCCCATAAATCATAAGCACTGTCTCAGAACGAGCTGTTCTCAGATTCTGGTCAATGTGACGTCACTTTGCACAGGCCCCTCCCACGACTGTTGATTGACACTGCAGTTTGAGCATAGACTCGCCCTGAGTAAGCTGGACACAGTCCGCCATTGTTTTGATGCTAGATCAGCTGTAGACAAGAATGTCTCCTAAGGGATTGAGGTGTTTTTTGTTGGATGTAAGAATGAACTTAGCAGTCTTCATTTAATCTCGTTGTTACTCGAGGATGGATTTGTACTGATCGTGATCCTGCTTACAGTCTCCGGAGCGACAGGCCTAACGTTACTGATCACGGCCAAAATGAAAGTGAGAGCGCGCACTTTATGACAGCTCATCCAGTCGTGGATATACAGTTTACCAGTTGATTAAGCACCCACTGAAAATGTGTGTATATATTTGTTTACTGTTAGTTCTAACGAGTGTTTTGTGTGTGTTTCGCTGTGTATGTTCCATGATAATGAATGGGAGAGAGAGAGAGTTTATGGATAAGACTTTAATGCACACTTACATACTGTTTATTCGGCTCTTACAGTGATTTTCTGGAGTAAAACTAAGGCTTCATCTTTTGTGTGAGGTACAATAAACTTAATTGAACTCATCAGTATATTTTGGTCATCATTCGGATAGGGTCTTCTACAGCAGGCTTGTATTAATAGTGGATAAAAGCAGATGACAAATAACCGTAATTAAACTAAACTATTCCTGTTCTATCTCCATAGAGCATATATTCTCTGGCTCTGTGGGCATTATTGTCCACCTGTGAACACCACTACTGAGAGTTTCTGTTTTGATATTATCAGATGAGATTGTCCTGGCTCTTAGCGCAAGCTCGTGAGGCTCCGCCCCCTGGGCCGGCAGCAGCAGTTAATTTGCATTTAAAGGGATACACACTAAAACGGTGCGTTTTTCTGAGCCCCAAAGAATGACAATTGAAACATGCTGTAAAAAATTATCTGTTGGGTATTTTGAGCTAAAACTTAACATACACACTCTGGGGACATCAGAGACTTATTTTACATCTTGTAAAAAGGGGCATAATAGGTGCCCTTTAACATTGTAATAGAAACAAACTGATTTGTTATTATGGCAGTTATGTTTTCATTATAATATGTATACTGGCTTTAAACCTTTGAAAAAAATATATATAACCCTTCAGGACTTACGTTGGGTATTTTTTGCCTCTATGTTAATGTTGAGATTTTGACAGCTGCTTCTCCCAACATGCTTTTGGGGGATGTAAACCATAGACAGTCAAATTAATGGACACAGCGACCCCATAGACTTCGACGTAGACCAGTGAAGTCTATTAGAAGCACTTTTCCGGTAATGGCTGAGCATACTGCACAGCCTCAAACTGAGCTTAAAGACACAGATGTGATGTGAGCAACCTGTCTAAAAGTTGTACGTTTTCTGGTAGCGGTGCCAAGAGAAATCCAAATGTCATATGAATTCACCAAAGTATTTCCAATCCATCAAAACCTTGCTGAAATATTTTGTTCCGATGCTTTCATGGACTCTCTATGGGCTTCTCCCTTGACTGTATGCCTCCACGTCCCCCCGATTGCCTGCAAACTTCTCCTGACTATACGGTAATTTCTTTACTGTGCGACAGAAAGTTGCGTGGTCATGACACAATCGTTAGCCTATTTTTACAAAAACGTCTGCTATGGAGCCATAACGTGAGATACAAGGTAATGGAGCTTTTTATGCATTAATTATAAACAATGGACAAATAGAGTCTTTAAACGCTTAAGATGTAAAGTTATTCGCTGTCAAAGTGACGCCAAAATGAATGGCAGTCAATGGAATGCTAACAGAAGGTGATGGCTTGTAAGCCTTAGAATCTCCCTATAGGAGGTACGCTTTCCGGATGCTCGCTTACCCCCTTGATGTAAACATAAAATATTATGTTGCCATGGAGAAGATCAGTTAGCCATTGGTTACACCTGAGATGGGGTTCTTTTTTCCCTTTTGTTAAGCACCTTTTAAGCACACAGACTATTCAAAGCGCTCTAAGGCAAAGAAAACAGTGTTCAAAATTAGCACCATCTAGCCAAATGCTGGTAAAATATGCAAGTGGCTGGTAGATTTGCTTCACTCAGCAGCCGTAAAAACAATGGTAATGTATTGAGTGGCTGGTTAAATTTGAACATTTACTAGCCATTTGGCTGGTGGTCGAAAAAGTACATTTCGAACCCTGAAAGAAAAACATTTAAAAATGAAAACAGAATAAAATATATAAAATAAAAATATACAGAAATACGGGTAGAGTACAGTTGCCCCAAATTCAATAAAAGGATTTAAAATTCCACAAAGAAAAAATGTAATGGCACAGCAGAAGCCTACTGTATATTGGCAACACTTTAAGTTAAAATACACAGACATGTGGAACAATAACACACATGATACTTTATTGTTAGGAGAACATCACAAAAGCAAACATTAAGAACAAACTTTACAGTGAAGTAGGAGATATCTCGTGTTCAGCACTTACACTTTTATAATGAACAACATATACTTATTCAAAGACTTATTCAAAGAAGGAGCAGACGTAATTTTAAGGATTTTTAAACCCGAAACAGGACTAAAGTATTTCAGATGCTAGACATTCAAAGCAGCAGAGTATTTTATGTCTTAAACATGTAACATGCAGGTGTGTCAGGAGAGCACCATGACATCACTGTGCAGCAAAACACAGTGACATGCAGCAAAGGGCCAAAGGTCGGAGTCAAACCCAGGCCCAGTGTATCGAAGAGTACACCTCTATATATGGGTGCACGCTCTAACATCTGAGCCATCCGGGCTCCCTTATCAACACCAAATATCTAAACTAACCTGCTGCTGACGGCAGAGTGAATGAACCACGTTCATGGATTCGAGAGTTGAGATTGTTCTTGATATTTAAAAAATAACTCTTTAAACCTTTGATCGGTTCATAATTTGAGTAAACAATATCCATAAAAGTCGTCAGAGCTTCTGGAAAAATACACGGGCTAGGTTTTGCAGAATCAACATTCCTTCTTCCACAGCTTTTAATTTCATTATTTTGCATATGACATTCCATTTTGCTGTAAGGATAGCTCCAGTCAGCTACCTGTCTAAACATATTTGAATTGATCTTGTAGGTGTTGTATTTCTCCAGCAAATTATCCAGGTACCGTAAATACACATCGATTGCAGCTTTGATTTCATTAACATAGACTGATGCAGGTTTACCAGTCTGGATATCCAATCGAGCCTCATGGATCAACATCTGGATGTGGAAGGCGGCTCCGTTGACCCAGATTTTGAACCCACGGCTGCTCATCTGTCCGTCCAGCAGCAGGGAGTTTCTGAGGATGGTGAGATGGTTGCTCAGCTGCTGTTCCAGTCTCCTTATTTCCCCCCGTAAACGCTGGTCATTGTTCATGTACACTTGATGGCGTTTCAGATACTCTGACATTGTGTCTCGGACACTCGAAGCTTTCTCTTCACCAAACACACGTTGTAACAGGCTGTATGTGTCATCACTTGTCTGAGTGCTGCCCTTGATGATGATCTCTATGATCAAGGAAATCACCAAAGCTCCAAGTCCAACAGCATTCGGGACTGAATTCAGAGCACCAATGGCAGATCCAAAACTGCCGACGTAACCTGGCGCCGTGTTGAGCATCTCATTAGAGTAAACCTGCAGCACAGCGTTAGAGTCGGAACCAGAATATTTCAGCAGAGACTCATCTATGCCTACATCTGGTAAGAGGCATGGTTGATACTGTAAAATGTTCTCATAAATATAAAGAGCAGACCTCTCATAGTCCTCTTGTGAGTATGTGGAGCCCATGATTTTCCCTCTTGATCCGTGATCACTCACACAAAGTTCAGATGTACCCCGACCAACAGACTGAACACTACATAATCAGAATGTAGTGAGATAAAATCCAGCCAGCTCTGACTTGTGCACGTGCAACTCAGTGGCGGTGAGAGAGAAAGGGGGGGCGGGAGCGGGTGTGATCAAACGAGCCGTTTTATTGGTTGGTGCCTAGCCAATGAAATGGGACTTCTATTGTATGTGATGATGTCACGAAACCCGCGTCCTCGGGGACGTTCTGAAACGCTAACATGGCTTAATGCAAGACTGATATTAAAATAAATAAATTATATTAACTCAGTGGTCCAAAACTCAGTAATCACCATACTAATAATGCATACTATACAGAATAACAGATGAGCCCAGAATATGAACACAACTAGTTTAAAGACAGTGGTATTAAAACACCATACTAATAAAGTGTACAGAAAAGCAAATGAGCACAGCATAAGAACGCAACGCGTTAAATTGTACGTTATGCATTTCCTCCCATAGAAAACCAAGAAAATGCTTAATTTACATTTATTAATTTAGCAGACGCTTTTATCCAAAGCGATTACACATGAGAACAATAGAAGCAGTGAAACTAACAGTAGGACAACAATATGCATGTGCTATGACCCTTCCCAGTTTAATCTAACGCAGTATGTGTACTTTTTTTTTAATGAAGCTTAATGGACCAACAGTTATAAAAATAAATAAACAAACACAATTCGTTATACATTATTAAGAAAACACAGGAAGCAGGTTTATTTGCACTGAACACAAATTTGCTTTCTTTCGTCATATTCTGGGCTCATCTGCTTTTCTGTACATAGTAGGCTATGCTTAATTAGTATGGTGTTTACTGAGTTTGATAATATAATATATATTTTTTATATATCAGTCTAATGAACGGCAATCTCCGAGGACGCGAGTTTCGTGACATCATCACGTACAATAGAAGTCCCATTTCATTGGCTAGGCACCAACCAATAAAACGGCTCGTTTGATCACACCTGCTCCCGCCCCCCTTTCTCTCTCACCGCCACTGAGTTGCACGTGCACAAGTTAGTTTTGCATCTGATATATCGCGAAAAGAGTAGGAAAAATCAAGGCACAGAATTTGAAATTGCAGTGACAGATTTGAGAAGTTGCAAGTGCCTAATTGAGGTTGTACTGCAAATGTGAATGTAAGAATAAGTGCAAATATATATTTCTAGTTTGCGTCTGTCATTGTATTTCTGTAAATGGCATTTTACACATTTGTGACAACTTGTCTGCAGCTTCAAATTCAGAATACACGTTTGCGAGTGCAAATTTCAACATTCAACTTCAGATTTTTATTTGACAGGTTTTCACATTGGAGCTGTGAGTGTAAATTGTAGCGTACACGTACGAATATTTATTGTACAAGTTCTCAAATTCACATCTACATACTCTCGAGTTTTGCTACTCTTTTACCTTCATAGCTCCCTCACATATAACCAGGATGACAACTCCAACAGCCAATCAGACTTCTGGAAAATGGTTAGGCGTATTTGTTGACTTGTCTCTAAAGTCCAATGTGTTCAAGGTCCAGAAAAACAAATTGTGCCGCAAGAATCTACATTTATAGTTTGCTATTCAAATATAACCCTAATGCAATGATCCTTCATGTGCATTTATAAGTGTTTTATAAGCTACTTAAATAAAGAAAACATTAAGAGAATCCACCTCAGAAACAGGACAAAGCCAAAAACATGAACAGGATATTGACTTAACCTACGTCAGCATTTATAATATACAATATTTTGTGATCAACGGGATTCTTTGACTTTTATTTAGGTCTTTATAAAGGCATCGTGTTTTTTAACTGGATCTGTGCAACCAAGGATTTTTTTCACGTGAATAGTTATTTTTGTTTTAAACGAGTTTATTAAACAACAATATATAACAAACATTTACACACACACACACGTTGGTTTTTGTGGTTTACGGGGACTCTCCATAGGAGTAATGGTTTTTATACTGTACAAACTGCGTGTGCTATTACCCTACACCTACCCTACACCTAAACTTAGCCCTCACAGGAGACTGTGTGCATTTTTAGATTTTCAAAAAAACACCATTTAGTATGTTTTTTAAGCCTTTTGAATTACGGGGACATAGGCAGTGTCCTCATAAATCACCTTCATATTGTAATACCTCTGTCATATCCATGTCATTATACAAATTTGTGTCCTCATAAACCACATAAACACACACACACACACACACACACACACACACACACACACACACGTTTCCATGTTTGATGGGGACCAACTTTATAATCATCACATGTGGGGACCAACATTTCTAAAGGGTTTAGAGGTCTGAAAAAAATAAGGGACACTAACCACTGCTTTGTTAGCCTATACACAACCTCAGACAACTGAATTGATGAAGTAATGACTAGACCATGCTTAATGGGGACCTCTGAAAAACCAGATGAACATGACTTACAGGGACCTAATTTGAATATTATATGCATACCATTTGCATAATAAACACACATTCCCATGATTTGTGGGGATCTTGCAACAACAATAAGTATTACTAATGACAAATAAAAGGCATTTATATGAAGTAAACCTTCAGACTGCATTTGTTCATTTGCTCTTAAAATGGGTTTAATCTACAATCAAGTAGAATTAAAATGTTAATTAGTAGTACAAAAGTTAAAATTTTGAAATTTAACTTAGATTAGTTTATGTGGAGATGTAGTGAGGTCTGCAAACGGTGCTAGTGATGCAAAGCTTCACTCTTGCATAAAACACCTAGGACCAGTTTCACAGACAGAGATTATCTTAAACCAGGACAAGGCCTTAGTTAAATTAGGGTATTTAAACAGTTTATATTAAAATGCCTTATAAAAAAAATAAAAAAAACATTACTGGTGTGCATCCAGAGACAAAACAATGGCTGACATATAGGCCCTTTTCACAGTCCGCGTTCGAAAACCGGAAACTTGGAGTAGTTGTGTAAAATAACTTCCGCTGTAGCCTGTATGAATGGCAATGCCCGTAGCACGGGGTTGTTGTGATTTATTAATGAACAATTCATTATAGATGTTTCCTTAAAACATATTAACCACAGCTTTCAATCATTAATCGGGTATGAGAAACGAGGAAAAATGTTATGATATTCTGACGCATATTTCATGATTTAAATGGGAGCTCATAGGCGTATGTATGCACATACTTCAGAGACAGACCTGCTTTTTCTTAAAAAAGCAAGAATACCATACCACGTTAAAGAGCAATAAAATCGGCGTTCAACAAGTGTTTATTATGATAACAGTACATTGCGCAATAATTAATCAAAATTAATTAATTAATTAATTAATTAAAAATAAAATTAAAACACTGTATTCCGAGTATTTCTCCAGCAATAACATAAGCAGCCGTGGGCAGATTCTCAGTTAAAAGAATCTATTTAACAGATGATACCCTACCATATGTGTGATCTTCCATTTTAACGCGAAACACAGCCGTTTGTAAGCGTTGTCGGTGTCGCGACAGTCATGAGATAACTGATGAGAATCTGCCCGCGGCTGCTCACGTTACTGCTAAAGATACTCGGACTGTTTTCATTTTATTTTTAATGTTATTGGTTTTATTATTGTGCAGTGTTTATTATGGTTCTTCTCCAATCTCATCTACATAATGCTATTCAATCACTGTGCTCAAACCTGGAGGATATGTCACATTTAAGATGGTAAAACCAGTTATTTTTTAATAACTCTGGGTTGAATTATATATATATATATATATATATATATAGAGAGAGAGATATATATATAGATGAACAACTCCAATTTGATCTAATACGTGATGATTGTAGCCTATCGGAAAGTAAAGTAAGTACACGAAAGCAATATTACTGTTTAATTTGTACAGTTTTAGTCGTGGTTAATGTTTTATAAGATGTATAAGCTTGTCCGATTTTATTGCTCTTTAATGTGGTATGTTGTTTGTATGCTATTCTTGCATTTTTTAAGTAAAATGCTGGTCTGTCTCTGAAGTATGTGCATACATACGCCTATGAGCTGTGAAAAAGGGCTATTCTAAGATCCTCCAGTGCAAGTTACTTTCAGTTAGGACGACTCAAACATGCTTTTTAGTCTGGGACCAGCCTTAAGCGTGTAATCCATCTCCTCAACATGTAGAATTTTGGTTGGATTGACTGATTGATGGTTCCTAGGTTTGATTGGAATTATCAGTGTGACTAAAGTGGACTGATGTTGCAGTCAACAAGTTCTTCATTCACATACAAAGGATCATATTGGGAGTAGTGAATAATTGCCTGGATATATTCCAACTCATATCATACCCACAAGTCAAACATTTAAACCTTTCCACTTCAAACTATTCTTTCTATAATTGTAATTGAAAACAATACCAAAATAAAATAGTGTTCAGCCCCAGCCAACCACCCAGTATCAGGTACTACTTATTCACCGGATACTTATCAATAAAATAAACCTACTACTAATTGAACTTAAAGACATTAATTTAGATTAAAATGACTGAATTCAACTTTTATTATTGAGTTAAACTTCACATAAGAACTCAAATGAAGTCAATCCTCAAAACAAAACCTCAAAAGTCTTGTTATACTAAAAGTAAAAAATAAAATCATAAAAAAAAATATATATATATACCTTTCACAGACATGAATTTCAACAAAAATTACAAAACTTTTTTTAGACCAATGCTTTTCAGCTTGTGGTCTTTATGCACTGGTTTAACAATAAAGATATTCTATTTCTTTAAATGTTGCTGTGGCTTTAACTTCTTTAAACAAAACCTGCCATGCCAGATAGTTGCATCTTCACAGTATTATCTGCACTGCAATTTCTTTTTATAAGCTGTAATGCGATTATAAACGTAAAATTTTACGGTCTTCCAATCGCGGTTCCTCAGAGCTTCTGTTTCAGCTTTCAAGCATTTCTCACAGTCACTCTTTGATATGATGAATCGCTTCAGGTGCCTTTCCCCCGCCTGCACCTCTGCCTGCTGCCAGGGAGTTTTCTTCTGGGTAGTTTTACCTTAAAGTGATAAGAAAAATAAGTGATTAAGAGTGTATGCTGGAATTCCAATCCGAAGTTCTGAATCCTATAATCAGTGTTTAAATCAGCGTCTATAGACCCTTTTCCTGTTAGTAAACATTGAGACGTTTTTCTGTAGGCGGAGCTTAAGTGGAGGCAAAAAGATCCCCCTGACCACTTCAATGAAGTCTGTTAGCTTATTTTTTAACAGTAACTGGAGAAATTCCGATTTAACCTGCATATGTAAGGTCACTCACTGTCCTGGACCGCAATTGTTATTTGAAAAGTTTAACTTTAATGGAAGAAACCAAATTGGCCAACCCGCACATGCTTTAACTCAAAGGATGATCTGACAGGATTCCCTCCGGTTGAGTGACTCACATCTAACCTGTATAATTAAGACAAACTCACCGTGTCTATCTACAGGTGCATCTCAATAAATAAGAATGTCGTGGAAAAGTTAATTTCAGTAATTCAACTCAAATTGTGAAACTCGTGTATTAAATAAATTCAATGCACACAGACTGAAGTAGTTTAAGTCTTTGGTTCTTTTAATTGTGATGATTTAGGCTCACATTTAACAAAAACCCACCAATTCACTATCTCAACAAGTTAGAATACTTCATAATACCAATAAAAAAACATTTTTAGTGAATTGTTGGCCTTCTGGAAAGTATGTTCATTTACTGTATATGTACTCAATACTTGGTAGGGGCTCCTTTTGCTTTAATTACTGCCTCAATTCGGCGTGGCATGGAGGTGATCAGTTTGTGGCACTGCTGAGGTGGTATGGAAGCCCAGGTTTCTTTGATAGCGGCCTTCAGCTCATCTGCATTGTTGGGTCTGGTGTCTCTCATCTTCCTCTTGACAATACCCCATAGATTCTCTATGGGGTTCAGGTCAGGCGAGTTTGCCGGCCAATCAAGCACAGTAACACCATGGTCATTGAACCTGCTTTTGTTACCTTTGGCAGTGTGGGCAGGTGCCAAGTCCTGCTGGAAAATTAAATCAGCATCTCCATAAAGCTTGTCAAGGAAGCATGAAGTGCTCTAAAATATCCTGGTAGATGGCTGCGTTGACTGTGGACTCAGAAAACACAGTGGACCAACACCAGCAGATGACATGGCACCCCAAACCATCACTGACTGTGGAAACTTCACACTGGACTTCAAGCAACATGGATTCTGTGCCTCTCCACTCTTCCTCCAGACTCTGGGACCTTGATTTCCAAATGAAATGCAAAATTTACTTTCATCTGAAAAGAGGACTTTGGACCACTGAGCAACAGTCCAGTTCTTTTTCTCCACAGCCCAGGTAAGACACTTCTGACGTTGTCTCTGGTTCAGAAGTGTCTTGGTAGCCCTTTTCCTGAAGACGTCTGAGCGTGGTGACTCTTGATGCACTGACTCCAGCTTCAGTCCACTCCTTGTGAAGCTCTCACAAATGTTTGAATCAGCTTTGCTTGACAGTATTCTCAAGCTTGCGGTCATCCCTGTTGCTTGTGCACCTTTTCCTACACAAATTCTTCCTTCCAGTCAACTTTGCATTTAATATGCTTTGATACAGCACTCTGTAAACAGCCACATCTTTCAGTAATGACCCTCTGTGACTTACCCTCTTTGTGGAGGGTGTCAATGTTCGTCTTCTGGATCATTGCCAAGTCAGCAGTCTTCTCCATTATTGTGGTTTCAAAGAACAAGAGATAACCGGAATTTATACTGTATGGATGGTCATTAATTGAAACTCAAATGTAAATATTCTAATATTGAGATACTGATTTTTGACTTTCATGAGCTGTAAGCTCTAATCATCAAAATTATAAAAAAATATATTTTTTAAATGTTTTACTTTACATGTAATGAATCTAAAATATATGAAAGTTTCACTTTTTGAAATACGTTACAAGAAAAAATTCACTTTTTCACGACATTCTAATTTATTGAGATGCACCTGTAGTCATGAAGATGATATATAAATGAACATATACATTTAAATTTCAGCAGGCAGCTATTTTTACAGCAACATTATTATTCCAGCCACAATTAATCACAATAATGTATATACAATTACATATGATTAAGCATATAAATCGTCAGTTTGTTGTTTTACACACATGCACACAGACATTATTTCATACACGGCATAGTAGTGAGATACATAAGAAATCTTTAGACGCGCCCATAACAACAAAAGACAATACTTTATCGAACCTTTTCTGATAACAAGTGTGCGCTGCAAACACGAGCATTTTTGACGATGGTTTCTGTCCAGTCCACTCGTTTTATTGCGTTTAACCACAGCTGTCATAGTTTTTTTTGTCTGGCAGTGGCAGCAGGTATGCGATCAAATTTCAAATTGGAGCCTCTCTACTACATCGATTCTGGCACCAAACATCACAACAAGATGATATTTTAAGCTCCTTGTGTAGCTGCGCTGGTTTGAATGGGCCGCCTCCAGTTTTCCCTTTGTTTTGCCTCCAGCTAGCGCTGTGATGTAATCGTGATGTAGGCCCTAAAAAGGTCTATAGTGCAAGTAAAATTATTTGTACTCTACCTATAAATAGAATTGCATTGTCAATCAAACAGCAATTTTTACATTCAGTCACCTGCCCTGAAATGATCATTGGTGAAAAGGAAAAGATAAATTAGGAACAATGTCTTCCCTGCAAGTTATTTCTATGCATCAATCCACTCATTAAACCGGTCCAGGGGTTACTGATGTTTCAATTATTAGAACAACTACAGTTACTACTAGTCCCACTTAAAGTACCTAGCAGATTCTAGAATCAACCAAGTAACCCTATAGACAACTACAGATGGGTTTCTGAGCATTATGATTTTGAAATTCATGTGTAGAGAAGAACCATTTAGGGATGCTGGCAGCAACAGATCTGCAGCAAAGTGTTCAAATCATAAAAGTTTTGGTAGAAACATTTCAAAAAGGTAAACAGCAAAAAAAAACTAAAAAAGTATTTAGTGATCTGGTCTGAATGTTAAAAAGTGCTCTCCTGCTTTATTTCAAGCATCTAATTTAGCTTTAGAGGTCTCATATAATAAGTTTACCTGTGTCCAAGGTTAAAAAAAAAAAGTTTTCTCATAATACATATAGCATTAGAGTTTGTTCAAGGATTCAATCTCTCTAAAACCTCATTTCTGAGTCTCTACTCTGCTCTGATTGGTCAGATGTCAGTCTGTTGTCGGTTCTACCATTGTTTGGGAGTAGGTCAAACTACACGTTTGTCCTGCACTTTCATCTTTTTACATTGACAAACAGCTATATTACACACTACATGAAAGATCATACCTGAGAAAGCATAAAAGGGGCACTTTAATAACTAGATGAATGATTTCACTCAGAAATTGGTGACTAAATACATATGATATAACCAGGGATCTCTAGTAATTTTTTTTGAATTGTGGGGAGAGAGAGAAGAAAAAAATATATGGTGATATGATCAGCCAATATAGCTAGAAAAATCAGCAACTTCAATAATATTTTTCAATTAATTACAGGAAAAAAAACTACAAACTCTCCTACCCAGTCTAAAGAAATGGTGTTGATTTTTGTGCCAGAGACCTAGAAACCTCTCTAGAGACAATATGCAATGCAAGCAGCAGAGCATATTAAATGTGTGGGCAAAACATTACATGCGTGTCATTTTATTTTTCTTTATTTACAGCTGACAGAGGAGGGTAACTGGTGGCTTTGAAATGAAAGAGGCATGAATTTATAATTTTTCAGGGATAAAATGACAAACAGATATAAGCTTATCAGTGATTAAGGAGTATTTTTTTTACCCATGTGGCTGCTACTGCAACATTTAGCCATTTCTAGTTTAATTTGTTTAATTCTACAGAAAGCAACAGACATACAAAAGAGAAATGTGTAAAGAGTTCACCTTTGCAAGGCGGCCTCATAGCACTGGCTCCTGAAGGCATCTGCTCATCTGATGATGGTTTGCTTCTCTTGGGTGGTGTTGACATTTTCCTCTCGGTAGGAGGAAGCGCCACCTCGGCTGAAGGTTCTATGGGCAATAATCAAAGTTCGACATTTTTAGAAAGATCAATAAAAATTAAAAAAAGTAAATGTACTATAAAATGCTGACATGATGCGTTTGTCACACTAATGATTTTAAATAATAAGTACATATACAGTAAGTGCAATTAACCCTAAAGTGTGCAGTTGTTTTCATCATTGCAAGTATAAGTGAACTACATCTACATCATATGTCTCTGCAATAAACATTTTAGAAAAAAATAAGCTCAAAAACTCTAAACGGACTACTTAGTTTTATTTCAGTCATTATGGAATCATCTGACAATTTGTTTTGTGCCTCAACCCATCCAACATGAGAAGAGAGTGGATCAGCTAGCATTACACAACAAATTTAAATTTCTCTTATGAAACTACTATTTTATAGTATTAAGTTTAGTATTAAAACATGTTGAAGAATAGCTTGGAGGCATTTGATTCGTTACACAAGTTGTTTTGACAAAAAAAATGCTTGTTCAGTGCACTGAACGATCTTCTTGAATGTTGGAACAATGTTTTTGCCAGTCAGATCTTCACAAGTCACTTGACTGACAACTATTAATAACTGCAAAATGTAATTTGTATTTGGACAGTAATACAAACCGTCAACAGTAGATGAACAGTGTCCCTCCTGTATGCTCCCATCTTCCTCATCACAGTCAATAACTTTTTCTGTGGAAGTTCAAAACACAGCTTTACAGTGTATAATGGTTTGTAAACACATGGTACATGAATAGATGGTTGAAAAAATATAATAAAATAGCAAACCATCAGGATCTATCCCAATTTCATCCAAGTTCTTGCCATGGAACTCGGCTAATCTTCCTTGCTCAAGAGCCATTAAAACTTTGCTGATCTTGGCAAGTTGCAGGGTTTTCTCAGGCAGTCGATAGAACTCACGGTGGATTCTTATGTCGTGTCCAAGAAAGTTTGCCAGCTGGTCCATCTCAGTGTCGTCATGTTCAGTACTGTTGAAAGAGTTGCGGCATGCTTTCGCAGCCTGGTAGATGTCAGTGCCTTGGGACACTTTGCACCACACTCCTTTGCAAAGCCACGGAGGCAGTCTGACCCTCGGAAATGTGTCATGTCATGGAATTTCCAAGCTTATTTGCAAGTGATGGAACCATGAATTTGTCAGTTTCACTGTCATACCCACATGTATACTTGACAGCTTTGACAGTCTCCATGTACTTATTTGGATTTACACAATCTTCCAGTGATTTTAAGGTGAATCTCCTAGCACTGTGAATCAACCTTCCCAATTCTCTCATCTTCTCCCGCACACATTGTTTATTCTTATCTGATAGCCCACCTTTGTTCAAAAGGTGCTGCCCAATTTCAGTAATTACTCTGTCATTTTTTATTATATCTGTGATTGGGTCAGGATTCATGGCACCGATTACTCCCCACAGTTGTTTGGTCATGTTTGAAGGCACAGGCCCGGTGTAGGTACACATGGACTGAATACGTTTTTTTCCTGGTTTTGGAGGGACTGATTGCGGTTGAAGTCTACAAGTACGCATATGTCTCCACAGGACCTTTCTTGTAAAAAGTCCTTGACAGTATGCACAATGCATGAAATCTTCTCCCTTTGCTTTTTTACGTGGTTTTTTAAATGGCACGAGTTCCCCCTTTCCTGACTCCATAACAGCAGCGTTGTGAGCATAGTTTCCTCGGTTGCGAATATAATCAAGCTGTTTTTTCCTCTCCTTTGATCCCTTTGGAAAGCTTAGAGCTCTAGCCACATCAGACTTATGTTCATGTGAACTTTCTAGATGTCTTGCCATCTTAGCATAATGTTTAGTGCAATACAAGCAGTAATGTCTCTTGTTGTACACTCTAGCACCATCTATTTTTTGGTATGCACTAACAACTACGCCGTCTGTTGCGTTCTGACTTGAACTGGGCTCTTCTCCTGTTTCAGATGCAAGGCTGTGCATTTTGTCTGATGTTGTTGTATCACAGTCAGGGGAACTCACTGAGCCAGATACATCAACATCCAGTTCATCAAGAAGCTGACGTTTTGTCTGGTTTAGTGTAAGGCTAACATCACCGTCACTTTCAGAAGTGGTATCTGAAACATAGTCATCTGAACTCTCTGGTGTAGAATAAAAGAGCTCATCAGAGTCTTCAAGATTTGTATCTTCCAACTAAAAAAAAGAAAAAAAAGAAAAAGGAAAAAGAATTTGGTGGAACTGCTGCAATTGATTGATCAATGGATTAACAGATACAGTAAATTGGCAACTATTGTCAAAATAAAATGAACGTTTTTCCCTCAATTTTACAAGTTACATGTGATGATTTGCTGCTTCTTACTGTGTTATAATAAAGTTCTCAGTGAAAAAGTTATGGGCAGTTGATCTGACCAACAACAACAAAAAAAAAAGGATCCGATTACATAATTTTGGTCTTAAAGTAAATTAAAATTGTATTATTCTCTTATATTTGGCAGTCAATATCACATAAGAATATTAATATTACATAAGTTATTTTACACCACTCTGCTGAGTTACTGATAATGAGAAGGATCTGATCAGTAATAAAAAAAAGACATCAAGTCTGTTGAAAACTTACTATGATACTTTTAGTCTGTCTCAGTCTTGGCACAAACATCTCATTTTCATTTTGGCACTGTCACACAATCTGTAAACAAAAAGGATAAACATTATTTGACAGTAGTATTTGAAATCTTAGTATAGTATTTGACATTTGAAAATGAAAAAGCTGACCAGAGCTCAGAGAGAGAAAAAAAAAGTTAATTCCAGCCCAGCATCCTCTGTCTGCGCTCACACACATCTTGAACAAAACAGGCCTCACAAGGACCTTTCACACAACGTTATTGTTCCTTATGGGGACCAGATTCATCTAATTTCACACATTCAGTCGCTCAGTGTTGGAGTTCAAATTGTGTGTTGTGGGGACTTTGTGAGTGTAAATTTTAAAGTACCAATTAGCCAAGAAAAAATGACTTGTGATGGATAAAACTGGCTCTAAATATTCCACTACCACTAACCTACTGGACACATGTCCATTAACTGTTGGGTGAACTAATTTACAGCAGATACGCATCAAGATATGCTGGAAACGTGACAAAAACAGATGTTAGACTTAAATCTTCAGTGATGAAGGTGAACGTACTTGTTGAGGAGACTTGGTTTGACCAGAAGCATCATCCATCTGAGTCTGTGACTGGGGAGAAGGATCAGAGTCACCTGCTGCTCTGCTTTTAGCAGCAATGCTGTTCTTCTGTTAGGGTTAGTGTTAGGTTAGGGTTAGGTATATAGGGATAAATGAGAAATTGCACCCCCCTATAGGAGGGGGTGCACTTGGTTTCTATAGGTCCTAGGAGGCTGAAATTCGGTATATATACTATTTGGGGGACCCCCAGTCGAATGCACATAGGGTTGGGTTGGTAGGACTTAGTGTTTTGGGTTGGGTTAGGTGGGTGGGACTTAGTCATATGGGTTGGATTTAGTCGTATGTGGGTGGGTTAGACTTAGTGTTTTTGGGTTGGTTAGGGTTAGGGTTAGGGTTAGGTATATAGGTAAAAACGAGTTTCATCCTCATTAGTATCCACCCTCATTAGAATATTGCATCTGATTGGCCAAAGCCTACCTGTGCGTATCTGGTGAATCGTATGCCCGAATTAGATGTAAGTGGTCTCGTTGGATCCGGGAAGCTGTCATCTTTCAGGTGGCGCATGTCTCTAATGAAAGTATATAGATAAAAAGGAATTTAATCCTGATTAATTACACTCTCATTAGCATTATCGATCTGATTGGCCAAAGTTGGTCACAATCCAGTTCAATCTAATGTTTAAAATTATTTTAATGATCTATAAGCATCTGTGAGGTAATTAGATGAAATTATTTAATTCACTTATTCTACGTACTTATTTTTCATAGATGGAGTGTGGTTTTAGAAATCCAGGTCAAAGGTCACAGTCCATTTCAATCTAATGTTTAGGCAAGGCAAGGCAAGTTTATTTATATAGCACATTTCATACACAGTGGTAATTCAAAGTGCTTTACATAAAAGAAAGTGAACTAATCATTCACAGCAATAAAAACAAGGAATTAAAAATAATAAAACAAGGAATTTTAAAATGATATAGAAATTGATTTAAAATGAAATTTAAAACGGGTAAATAGAAAAGGATTATGCATGAAATACAATGCAGTATTTTAATAACGCACGTAGCACAGTGCTCATTCAACAAACGCACAGCTAAATAGATGAGTTTTGAGACTGGATTTAAATGTGGCTAATGTTTTAGCACATCTGATCTCTTCTGGAAGCTGGATATATGAGAATAAAACAATTCTGATAAGGGATTACATATCCAGGAGTCAAAGCATGTCCAACTCCGCTTTTGCACTGTCCTGCTACTTCCACTGACCGCTTGCGCTCCTGTTTTGATCAGGCCCAGTTTCCAAAAATAATACACTATCATCTGTATATACTGTTTTAGCAATAAGTTATTTATTTATATAGATGTATTTATAGATACGTGTGTATGCGTGTCTTCTTATCTACAATGTGTCATTGATGATGATTCAGAATTTTGTATATGATTGTATGTGGTATTTAGGGATACAGCCAATAGGTGTGTGAGTTTTAGGGCTGAAATCGGTAGATCTAGAATTATTGTTGGAGCTGAGATTCTTAGGTTTAGAAATTGTGTGATAACCCCACTAAGGGGTAGGTTTTAGTGTGATTGCTGTTAGGCCCTAGATGGTTTAAAGCCCCCAGTCAGGTCCAGTTTCCAAAAGCAATCCAGTATCCCCCGTGTACACTATTTTATCAATCAGTTGTTTATTTGTATAGGTATATTTATAATATGTGTGTCGAAGGCTTCCAGCCTTGCTTTGATTAGGCCTAGTTCCCATAAGCAATCCACTATCTCGATTAGCCTGTAATTGTTAGTAATCGTTTATTTATATATGTATTATGAATTGTACAAAGGTGTGATGATGATGGAAGCATACTAGTTATATGGATGTGGGAAGGAGTGTTGTATTTAAATCCAGTGTGACCGTTATTATGTCCAGATAGATGGAGTATGGTAAGTATTAGAAGTACAGGTCAAAAGGTCACGGTCCATTTCAATCTAATGTTTAAAATTATTTTAATGATCTATAAGCATTTGTGAGATAATTTTATGAAATTATTTAATTCACTTATTCTACGTACTTATTTTTCATAGATGGGGTGTGGTTTTTGATATCCAGGTCAAAGGTCACAGAACAGTTCACTTACAGCTTCAAGCATAGTGTGAATGTCTTACATTTTGTGAATCCTTAGCACATTTGAACACATGCTATTCAGTTTCCTCCAGGAGAGGGCGACGTAAGCCCTCTTTATAGAAAGATTCATTTGTATATCCTCCTGAGACCCAGCTATGGAGTTTTTGCCTCTGTAGTGGACATTTCATTTCAGTGAATTTCTCTGAGACCTCACGTGACACCAGGACTAAAAGCATGTTTATTACGCATTTTGGGAGACATAACAATTGTATAACCGTTACCTTGCCCTCACAAAATTGTTGGTTATAAATCTGTTTTATAGGGAGGGAACCACTAACTAGATAGGGTTAGGGTTAGGGTTAGGGTTAGGGTTAGGGTTAGGTATAGAGATCAAAACGAGTTTGATCCTCATTAGTATCCACCCTCATTAGAATATTGCATCTGATTGGCCAAAGCCTACCTGTGCGTATCTGGTGAATCGTATGCCCGAATTAGATGCAAGTGGTCTCGTTGGATCCGGGAAGCTGTCATCTTTCAGGTGGCGACCGTCTCTAATGAAAGTATATAGATAAAAAGGAGTTTAATCCCGATTAATTACACTCTCATTAGCATTATCGATCTGATTGGCCATTTGTGGGGTAATTATATGAAATTATTTAATTCACTTATACTACGTACTTATTTTTCATAGATGGATATCCAGGTCAAAAGGTCACAGTCCATTTCAATCTAATGTTTAAAATAATTTTAATTATCTATAAGCATTTGTGAGGTAATTATTTAATTCACTTATTTTTTTTGGACGTCACAGAGTTTTACAAAAATGCACTCTACCAGACGACAGCTATCTGGTCACTGGGCAGGAGATCCTGTTGATCCCAGGACGCAACGAGTCATGCTCTCCACACCTGGCATGAATTCAGGTTTCTTTTTAGAGCACGTGAAGCGTCCTGTTGTCAGACGTGACTGGTGCCGTGCAGAGTATGCCACACGCAGCTGGTCATACGGTAGAAGGTTCTGCCACAGAGCTATGATGGTACTGGCCTGCGGGGAGTTAAGAGTTTGTCCAGTTTCATTCCTCAGTCCCACCGAGTACTCTGCCAGGCTGTCCACTCTGTCCATCCCTGGGATGTTGCGCTCATCCACAGCCTGGTAAATATAGGAATACATAAAAATAAAAACAAAAACAATATCACAGGCAGAAAAATAGCACATCTTTCACACCGTTTACATGTCCCGAAAGACCTACCGGCTGTTGCTGTGGTGCTGCTGGACTTGTAGCTGGAGAGGTGGCAAGAGAGGCTGGGACGATGGAACAGTAAGGCGGAGCAGAGGGCTAGGCCGGTGCGGACAGCTGTTGGGTCAGAGGGCGCAACGGTGTGCTCATTTGCAACCTGTTAGGGTTAGGGTTAGGGTTAGGAAGTAAATATCCAAAAATCGGAGCAATGTCCGATTTTGGTTGTGCTCTGTCCTTACTACTTCCCTGACCGCTCCCAATTCTGTTTCGATCAGGCCCAAGCTCCAAAGACAGTCCCTCATTGTATATATGTAAATAATATTTATTAATATGTTTGTATTTGTAGGTATAATGTGAGAATCTGTGTGAAAATGTATGTCTTCTCTTATGTTATAATCAATTGTATATAGTTATTTTTCATTTTCATTTTTGTCTGTTAGGGCTACATTCATTAGGTGTGTGAGATGAAGGGCTGTAAGTTTTAGGTCTGAGTATCATTTGTGGGGCTGTAGTTCTTGGGTTTGAGAATTGTGTGATTCCCCCACTGAGGGCTAAGTTTTAGTGTTGTTGCTGTGTGGGCCTTAAATAATTTTAGAAAGAAAAGACAACACACCTAGAAGAAAATAAGACAAAGAGAGGTTCACACAGAGTCAAACATATAATTTATTTATTGTTTTTATTAAAAAATAGCACTTGAAGAAGAAATGACAAAAAGAGACACGTTTACTGTGTGGGGAGAACCATGGATCTGAGGCCTAGTGTTTTTAGGCCTCATTTAGACCCTTTGGGTAGAGAGTGTCCAATCTTTTGATCCAAAATCTTTCTGTCTTCAATCTCTCTCTCAAGTCCCACAAAGGGTTGGCCTGCAGTCCAGTAATTTTAAGAGATGTGAGTCCGTGCATCAGAAAATGTTGCACCACATGTCTGCGTTTCTCTATTTTGTGTAGAATGTTGTGTGCATGCTGATATGCTCTGACACGTAACTCATTCTTTGTTTGACCTACATACTGTTTCTTACATTTCATACAAAAAATAAGATATACACAATTCGTAATCTGAGGAGACAGAGTCTGTTGCAGTGTAAAAATCTGTTTGGTGGTCTTATTTTTGACCCATTTCAGAGGCACAAAGTATTTACAAGTGACCTGCTTTTCTTTTGTGTTTTTAGAGTACACTTTACTTTGAACTAACAGATCAAGCAGGTTTTTATTCCTTTTATAAGCTGCAATGGGTTTGTGTCTTTGCAGATAATCTGTGCCAGTGAGAAATTTAGAGAAATTCTGTTTGATAGCACTGTTGAGTTGTCTGCACTGTGTTGAATAGAAAGCTACAAAGGGGATTATCTTATCTTTCGAATGTGCTTCTGGATCAGAGTTCACTGTGTTGTGGAGGGATCTCCTGAATGATTTCAGAGTGTTTTGAAGCATTGATCTCGAGTAGCCTCTGGTTCTCAAAGCTCTGAACAGTATCTTCACCGCTTTCCCAAATTCTCTCTCCTGAGAGCAGATTCTGTGAAATCTGAGGAGTTGTGATTTTAAAATTCCTCTGAACGTGTGTCGTGGGTGAAAGCTATGTCTGTGTAATAAGCAGTGGGTTAGGAAGTAAATATCCAAAAATCGGAGCAATGTCCGATTTTGGTTGTGCTCTGTCCTTACTACTTCCCTGACCGCTCCCAATTCTGTTTCGATCAGGCCCAAGCTCCAAAGACAGTCCCTCATTGTATATATGTAAATAATATTTATTAATATGTTTGTATTTGTAGGTATAATGTGAGAATCTGTGTGAAAATGTATGTCTTCTCTTATGTTATAATCAATTGTATATAGTTATTTTTCATTTTCATTTTTGTCTGTTAGGGCTACATTCATTAGGTGTGTGAGATGAAGGGCTGTAAGTTTTAGGTCTGAGTATCATTTGTGGGGCTGTAGTTCTTGGGTTTGAGAATTGTGTGATTCCCCCACTGAGGGCTAAGTTTTAGTGTTGTTGCTGTGTGGGCCTTAAATAATTTTAGAAAGAAAAGACAACACACCTAGAAGGGTTAGGGTTAGGGTTAGGGTTAGGGTTAGGGTTAGGGTTAGGGTTAGGGTTAGGTTAGGGTTAGGTTAGGGTTAGGGTTAGGGTTAGGGTTAGGGTTAGGGTTAGGTTAGGTTAGGTTAGGGTTAGGTTAGGGTTAGGTTAGGGTTAGGGTTAGGGTTAGGGTTAGGGTTAGGGTTAGGGTTAGGGTTAGGGTTAGGGTTAGGGTTAGGTTAGGGTTAGGTTAGGTTAGGGTTAGGGTTAGGGTTAGGGTTAGAGGTTAGGGTTAGGGTTAGGTATATAGGGATAAATGCGAAAGTGCACCCCCCTATAGGGTGGGGTGCACTTGGTTTCTGTAGGTCGTAGGAGGCTGAAATTCGGTATATATACTATTTGGGGGACCCCCAGTCGAATGCACATAGTTTGGTTGCTCTAGCGCCACCAGGCGCCAATATATTGAAGTGCACCCCCAGTTATGTTGTGTCTACAGAGCTGAAAATTGGTTTATATACTATTTGGGGGACTCCCAGTCGAATGCACATAGTTTGGTTGCTCTAGCGCCACCAGGCGCCAATATATTGAAGTGCACCCCCCAGTTATATTGTACCTACAGAGCTGAAAATTGGTTTATATACTATTTGGGGAACCCCCAGTCGATTGCACATAGTTTGTTTGTTCTAGCGCCACCAGGCGCCAATATATTGAAGTGCACCCCCCAGTTATTTTGTACCTACAGAGCTGAAAATTGGTATATATACTATATGGGGGGCGCCCAGTTGAATGCACTTGGTTTCGTGTCTCTAGCTAAACCAGGCGCCGAGATATAGGACTGCACCTCTACTTGAGTTTCGCTGTTCCAGCCCTAGGGATGAGTTTCGCTGTTCCAGCCCTAGGGATGAGTTTCGCTGTTCCAGCCCTAGGGTTGAATTTTGCGGTGTTTTTTTTTTTTTTTTTCTTTCTCCCTATCTTTTTTTTTTTTTTTTTTTTTTTTTTTTTTTAGGTGGAGGGGGGAAGGGGGCTGGACTTATATGGGTAGGTGGGACTTAGTGTTTTTGGGTTGGTAGGACTTAGTGTTTTGGGTTGGGTTAGGTGGGTGGGACTTAGTCATATGGGTTGGATTTAGTCGTATGTGGGTGGGTTAGACTTAGTGTTTTTGGGTGGGTGGGACTTAGTGTTTTGGGTTGGGTTGGGTGGGACTTAGTCATATGTGAGTGGGTGGGACTTAGTGTTTTTGGTTGGGTGGGATTTAGTGTTTTGGGTTGGGTGGGACTTAGTCATATGTGAGTGGGTGGGACTTAGTGTTTTTGGTTGGGTGGGACTTAGTGTTTTTGGTTGGGTGGGATTTAGTGTTTTGGGTTGGGTGGGACTTAGTCATATGTGAGTGGGTGGGACTTAGTGTTTTTGGTTGGGTGGGACTTAGTGTTTTTGGTTGGGTGGGACTTAGTGTTTTGGGTTGGGTTAGGTGGGTGGGACTTAGTCATATGGGTTGGATTTAGTTGTATGTGGGTGGGTTAGACTTAGTGTTTTTGGGTGGGTGGGACTTAGTGTTTTGGGTTGGGTTGGGTGGGACTTAGTCATATGTGAGTGGGTGGGACTTAGTGTTTTTGGTTGGGTGGGATTTAGTGTTTTGGGTTGGGTGGGACTTAGTCATATGTGAGTGGGTGGGACTTAGTGTTTTTGGTTGGGTGGGACTTAGTGTTTTGGGTTGGGTGGGACTTAGTGTTTTGGGTTGGGTTAGGTGGGTGGGACTTAGTCATATGGGTTGGATTTAGTTGTATGTGGGTGGGTTAGACTTAGTGCTTTTGGGTGGGTGGGACTTAGTGTTTTGGGTTGGGTTGGGTGGGACTTAGTCATATGTGAGTGGGTGGGACTTAGTGTTTTTGGTTGGGTGGGACTTAGTGTCTTGGGTTGGGTTAGGTGGGTGGGACTTAGTCATATGGGTTGGATTTAGTCGTATGTGGGTGGGTTAGACTTAGGGTTAGGGTTTTTGAGTGGTTTGGTTAGGTTTTGTGTGGTTTTGGTAGGGTTTGTGGTGGTTTTGAGTTGTTTTGAGTGTTCTTGAGTGGTTTTTGAGTGTTTTTGAGTGGTTTTGAGTGTTCTTGAGTGGTTAATGAGTGTTTTTGAGTGGTTTGGTTAGGTTAGGGTTAGGTTAGGTTAGGGTTAGGTTAGGGTTAGGTTAGGGTTAGGTTAGGGTTAGGGTTAGGTTAGGTTAGGGTTAGGGTTAGGGTTAGGGTTAGGGTTAGGGTTAGGGTTAGGTATATAGGGATAAATGCGAAAGTGCACCCCCCTATAGGGTGGGGTGCACTTGGTTTCTGTAGGTCGTAGGAGGCTGAAATTCGGTATATATACTATTTGGGGGACCCCCAGTCGAATGCACATAGTTTGGTTGCTCTAGCGCCACCAGGCGCCAATATATTGAAGTGCACCCCCAGTTATGTTGTGTCTACAGAGCTGAAAATTGGTTTATATACTATTTGGGGGACTCCCAGTCGAATGCACATAGTTTGGTTGCTCTAGCGCCACCAGGCGCCAATATATTGAAGTGCACCCCCCAGTTATATTGTACCTACAGAGCTGAAAATTGGTTTATATACTATTTGGGGAACCCCCAGTCGATTGCACATAGTTTGTTTGTTCTAGCGCCACCAGGCGCCAATATATTGAAGTGCACCCCCCAGTTATTTTGTACCTACAGAGCTGAAAATTGGTATATATACTATATGGGGGGCGCCCAGTTGAATGCACTTGGTTTCGTGTCTCTAGCTAAACCAGGCGCCGAGATATAGGACTGCACCTCTACTTGAGTTTCGCTGTTCCAGCCCTAGGGATGAGTTTCGCTGTTCCAGCCCTAGGGATGAGTTTCGCTGTTCCAGCCCTAGGGTTGAATTTTGCGGTGTTTTTTTTTTTTTTTTTTCTTTCTCCCTATCTTTTTTTTTTTTTTTTTTTTTTTTTTTTTTTTTAGGTGGAGGGGGGAAGGGGGCTGGACTTATATGGGTAGGTGGGACTTAGTGTTTTTGGGTTGGTAGGACTTAGTGTTTTGGGTTGGGTTAGGTGGGTGGGACTTAGTCATATGGGTTGGATTTAGTCGTATGTGGGTGGGTTAGACTTAGTGTTTTTGGGTGGGTGGGACTTAGTGTTTTGGGTTGGGTTGGGTGGGACTTAGTCATATGTGAGTGGGTGGGACTTAGTGTTTTTGGTTGGGTGGGATTTAGTGTTTTGGGTTGGGTGGGACTTAGTCATATGTGAGTGGGTGGGACTTAGTGTTTTTGGTTGGGTGGGACTTAGTGTTTTTGGTTGGGTGGGATTTAGTGTTTTGGGTTGGGTGGGACTTAGTCATATGTGAGTGGGTGGGACTTAGTGTTTTTTGGTTGGGTGGGACTTAGTGTTTTTGGTTGGGTGGGACTTAGTGTTTTGGGTTGGGTTAGGTGGGTGGGACTTAGTCATATGGGTTGGATTTAGTTGTATGTGGGTGGGTTAGACTTAGTGTTTTTGGGTGGGTGGGACTTAGTGTTTTGGGTTGGGTTGGGTGGGACTTAGTCATATGTGAGTGGGTGGGACTTAGTGTTTTTGGTTGGGTGGGATTTAGTGTTTTGGGTTGGGTGGGACTTAGTCATATGTGAGTGGGTGGGACTTAGTGTTTTTGGTTGGGTGGGACTTAGTGTTTTGGGTTGGGTGGGACTTAGTGTTTTGGGTTGGGTTAGGTGGGTGGGACTTAGTCATATGGGTTGGATTTAGTTGTATGTGGGTGGGTTAGACTTAGTGCTTTTGGGTGGGTGGGACTTAGTGTTTTGGGTTGGGTTGGGTGGGACTTAGTCATATGTGAGTGGGTGGGACTTAGTGTTTTTGGTTGGGTGGGACTTAGTGTCTTGGGTTGGGTTAGGTGGGTGGGACTTAGTCATATGGGTTGGATTTAGTCGTATGTGGGTGGGTTAGACTTAGGGTTAGGGTTTTTGAGTGGTTTGGTTAGGTTTTGTGTGGTTTTGGTAGGGTTTGTGGTGGTTTTGAGTTGTTTTGAGTGTTCTTGAGTGGTTTTTGAGTGTTTTTGAGTGGTTTTGAGTGTTCTTGAGTGGTTAATGAGTGTTTTTGAGTGGTTTGGTTAGGTTAGGGTTAGGTTAGGTTAGGGTTAGGTTAGGGTTAGGTTAGGGTTAGGTTAGGGTTAGGGTTAGGTTAGGTTAGGGTTAGGGTTAGGGTTAGGGTTAGGGTTAGGGTTAGGGTTAGGTTAGGGTTAGGGTTAGGTTAGAGTTAGGGTTAGGGTTAGGGTTAGAGTTAGGTTAGGTTAGGGTTAGGTTAGGGTTAGGGTTAGGGTTAGGGTTAGGGTTAGGGTTAGGGTTAGGTTAGGTTAGGTTAGGGTTAGGTTAGGTTAGGTTAGGGTTAGGGTTAGGTTAGGGTTAGGGTTAGGTATATAGGGATAAATGCGAAAGTGCACCCCCCTATAGGGTGGGGTGCACTTGGTTTCTGTAGGTCGTAGGAGGCTGAAATTCGGTATATATACTATTTGGGGGACCCCCAGTCGAATGCACATAGTTTGGTTGCTCTAGCGCCACCAGGCGCCAATATATTGAAGTGCACCCCCAGTTATGTTGTGTCTACAGAGCTGAAAATTGGTTTATATACTATTTGGGGGACTCCCAGTCGAATGCACATAGTTTGGTTGCTCTAGCGCCACCAGGCGCCAATATATTGAAGTGCACCCCCCAGTTATATTGTACCTACAGAGCTGAAAATTGGTTTATATACTATTTGGGGAACCCCCAGTCGATTGCACATAGTTTGTTTGTTCTAGCGCCACCAGGCGCCAATATATTGAAGTGCACCCCCCAGTTATTTTGTACCTACAGAGCTGAAAATTGGTATATATACTATATGGGGGGCGCCCAGTTGAATGCACTTGGTTTCGTGTCTCTAGCTAAACCAGGCGCCGAGATATAGGACTGCACCTCTACTTGAGTTTCGCTGTTCCAGCCCTAGGGATGAGTTTCGCTGTTCCAGCCCTAGGGATGAGTTTCGCTGTTCCAGCCCTAGGGTTGAATTTTGCGGTGTTTTTTTTTTTTTTTTTTCTTTCTCCCTATCTTTTTTTTTTTTTTTTTTTTTTTTTTTTTTTTAGGTGGAGGGGGGAAGGGGGCTGGACTTATATGGGTAGGTGGGACTTAGTGTTTTTGGGTTGGTAGGACTTAGTGTTTTGGGTTGGGTTAGGTGGGTGGGACTTAGTCATATGGGTTGGATTTAGTCGTATGTGGGTGGGTTAGACTTAGTGTTTTTGGGTGGGTGGGACTTAGTGTTTTGGGTTGGGTTGGGTGGGACTTAGTCATATGTGAGTGGGTGGGACTTAGTGTTTTTGGTTGGGTGGGATTTAGTGTTTTGGGTTGGGTGGGACTTAGTCATATGTGAGTGGGTGGGACTTAGTGTTTTTGGTTGGGTGGGACTTAGTGTTTTTGGTTGGGTGGGATTTAGTGTTTTGGGTTGGGTGGGACTTAGTCATATGTGAGTGGGTGGGACTTAGTGTTTTTGGTTGGGTGGGACTTAGTGTTTTTGGTTGGGTGGGACTTAGTGTTTTGGGTTGGGTTAGGTGGGTGGGACTTAGTCATATGGGTTGGATTTAGTTGTATGTGGGTGGGTTAGACTTAGTGTTTTTGGGTGGGTGGGACTTAGTGTTTTGGGTTGGGTTGGGTGGGACTTAGTCATATGTGAGTGGGTGGGACTTAGTGTTTTTGGTTGGGTGGGATTTAGTGTTTTGGGTTGGGTGGGACTTAGTCATATGTGAGTGGGTGGGACTTAGTGTTTTTGGTTGGGTGGGACTTAGTGTTTTGGGTTGGGTGGGACTTAGTGTTTTGGGTTGGGTTAGGTGGGTGGGACTTAGTCATATGGGTTGGATTTAGTTGTATGTGGGTGGGTTAGACTTAGTGCTTTTGGGTGGGTGGGACTTAGTGTTTTGGGTTGGGTTGGGTGGGACTTAGTCATATGTGAGTGGGTGGGACTTAGTGTTTTTGGTTGGGTGGGACTTAGTGTCTTGGGTTGGGTTAGGTGGGTGGGACTTAGTCATATGGGTTGGATTTAGTCGTATGTGGGTGGGTTAGACTTAGGGTTAGGGTTTTTGAGTGGTTTGGTTAGGTTTTGTGTGGTTTTGGTAGGGTTTGTGGTGGTTTTGAGTTGTTTTGAGTGTTCTTGAGTGGTTTTTGAGTGTTTTTGAGTGGTTTTGAGTGTTCTTGAGTGGTTAATGAGTGTTTTTGAGTGGTTTGGTTAGGTTAGGGTTAGGTTAGGTTAGGGTTAGGTTAGGGTTAGGTTAGGGTTAGGTTAGGGTTAGGGTTAGGTTAGGTTAGGGTTAGGGTTAGGGTTAGGGTTAGGGTTAGGGTTAGGGTTAGGTTAGGGTTAGGTATATAGGGATAAATGCGAAAGTGCACCCCCCTATAGGGTGGGGTGCACTTGGTTTCTGTAGGTCGTAGGAGGCTGAAATTCGGTATATATACTATTTGGGGGACCCCCAGTCGAATGCACATAGTTTGGTTGCTCTAGCGCCACCAGGCGCCAATATATTGAAGTGCACCCCCAGTTATGTTGTGTCTACAGAGCTGAAAATTGGTTTATATACTATTTGGGGGACTCCCAGTCGAATGCACATAGTTTGGTTGCTCTAGCGCCACCAGGCGCCAATATATTGAAGTGCACCCCCCAGTTATATTGTACCTACAGAGCTGAAAATTGGTTTATATACTATTTGGGGAACCCCCAGTCGATTGCACATAGTTTGTTTGTTCTAGCGCCACCAGGCGCCAATATATTGAAGTGCACCCCCCAGTTATTTTGTACCTACAGAGCTGAAAATTGGTATATATACTATATGGGGGGCGCCCAGTTGAATGCACTTGGTTTCGTGTCTCTAGCTAAACCAGGCGCCGAGATATAGGACTGCACCTCTACTTGAGTTTCGCTGTTCCAGCCCTAGGGATGAGTTTCGCTGTTCCAGCCCTAGGGATGAGTTTCGCTGTTCCAGCCCTAGGGTTGAATTTTGCGGTGTTTTTTTTTTTTTTTTTCTTTCTCCCTATCTTTTTTTTTTTTTTTTTTTTTTTTTTTTTTTTAGGTGGAGGGGGGAAGGGGGCTGGACTTATATGGGTAGGTGGGACTTAGTGTTTTTGGGTTGGTAGGACTTAGTGTTTTGGGTTGGGTTAGGTGGGTGGGACTTAGTCATATGGGTTGGATTTAGTCGTATGTGGGTGGGTTAGACTTAGTGTTTTTGGGTGGGTGGGACTTAGTGTTTTGGGTTGGGTTGGGTGGGACTTAGTCATATGTGAGTGGGTGGGACTTAGTGTTTTTGGTTGGGTGGGATTTAGTGTTTTGGGTTGGGTGGGACTTAGTCATATGTGAGTGGGTGGGACTTAGTGTTTTTGGTTGGGTGGGACTTAGTGTTTTTGGTTGGGTGGGATTTAGTGTTTTGGGTTGGGTGGGACTTAGTCATATGTGAGTGGGTGGGACTTAGTGTTTTTGGTTGGGTGGGACTTAGTGTTTTTGGTTGGGTGGGACTTAGTGTTTTGGGTTGGGTTAGGTGGGTGGGACTTAGTCATATGGGTTGGATTTAGTTGTATGTGGGTGGGTTAGACTTAGTGTTTTTGGGTGGGTGGGACTTAGTGTTTTGGGTTGGGTTGGGTGGGACTTAGTCATATGTGAGTGGGTGGGACTTAGTGTTTTTGGTTGGGTGGGATTTAGTGTTTTGGGTTGGGTGGGACTTAGTCATATGTGAGTGGGTGGGACTTAGTGTTTTTGGTTGGGTGGGACTTAGTGTTTTGGGTTGGGTAGGACTTAGTGTTTTGGGTTGGGTTAGGTGGGTGGGACTTAGTCATATGGGTTGGATTTAGTCGTATGTGGGTGGGTTAGACTTAGTGTTTTTGGGTGGGTGGGACTTAGTCATATGTGAGTGGGTGGGACTTAGTGTTTTTGGTTGGGTGGGATTTAGTGTTTTGGGTTGGTTAGGGTTAGGGTTAGGGTTAGGTTAGGGTTAGGGTTAGGGTTAGTTTGGGTTAGGGTTAGGGTTAGGGTTAGGGTTAGGGTTTGGGTTAGGGTTAGGGTTAGGGTTAGGGTTAGGGTTAGGGTTGGTTAGGTTAGGGTTTAGGGTTAGGTTAGGTTAGGGTTAGGGTTAGGGTTAGGTTAGGGTTAGGGTTAGGTTAGGGTTAGGGTTAGGGTTAGGGTTAGGGTTAGGGTTAGGGTTAGGGTTAGGGTTAGGGTTAGGGTTAGGGTTAGGGTTAGGGTTAGGGTTAGGGTTGGGTTAGGTTAGGGTTAGGGTTAGGTTAGGGTTAGGGTTAGGTATATAGGGATAAATGCGAAAGTGCACCCCCCTATAGGGTGGGGTGCACTTGGTTTCTGTAGGTCGTAGGAGGCTGAAATTCGGTATATTATACTATTTGGGGGACCCCCAGTCGAATGCACATAGTTTGGTTGCTCCCAGTCGAATGCACATAGTTTGTTTGCTATAGCGCCACCAGGCGCCAATATATTGAAGTGCACCCCCAGTTATTTTTGTACCTACAGAGCTGAAAATTGGTATTATACTATATGGGGGGCGCCCAGTCGAATGCACTTGGTTTCGTGTCTCTAGTTAACCAGGCGCCGAGATATAGGACTGCACCTCTACTTGAGTTTCGCTGTTCCAGTCCTAGGGATGAGTTTCGCTGTTTCAGCCTAGGGATGAGTTTCGCTGTTCCAGCCTAGGGTTGAATTTTGCGGTGTTTTTTTTTTTTTTTTTTTCTCCCTATCTTTGTTTTTTTTTTTTTTTTTTTTTTTTTTTAGGTGGTGGGGGGAAGGGGGCTGGACTTATATGGGTAGGTGGGACTTAGTGTTTTTGGGTTGGTAGGACTTAGTGTTTTGGGTTGGGTTAGGTGGGTGGGACTTAGTCATATGGGTTGGATTTAGTCGTATGTGGGTGGGTTAGACTTAGTGTTTTTGGGTGGGTGGGACTTAGTCATATGTGAGTGGGTGGGACTTAGTGTTTTTGGTGGGTGGGATTTTGTGTTTTGGGTTGGGTGGGACTTAGTCATATGTGAGTGGGTGGGACTTAGTGTTTTTGGTTGGGTGGGACTTAGTGTTTTTGGTTGGGTGGGACTTAGTGTTTTGGGTTGGGTTAGGTGGGTGGGACTTAGTCATATGGGTTAGGGTTAGGGTTAGGGTTAGGTTAGGTTAGGGTTAGGGTTAGGTATATAGGGATAAATGCGAAAGTGCACCCCCCTATAGGAGGGGGTGCACTTGGTTTCTATAGGTCGTAGGAAGCTGAAATTCGGTATATATACTATTTGGGGGACCCCCAGTCGAATGCACATAGTTTGGTTGCTCTAGCGCCACCAGGCGCCAATATATTGAAGTGCACCCCCAGTTATATTGTACCTACAGAGCTGAAAATTGGTTTATATGCTATTTGGGGGACTCCCAGTCGAATGCACATAGTTTGGTGTGTCTAGCGCCACCAGGCGCCAATATATTGATGTGCACCCCCAGTTATATTGTACCTACAGAGCTGAAAATTGGTTTATATACTATTTGGGGAACCCCCAGTCGAATGCACATAGTTTGTTTGCTCTAGCGCCACCAGGCGCCAATATATTGAAGTGCACCCCCCAGTTATATTGTACCTACAGAGCTGAAAATTGGTATATATACTATATGGGGGGCGCCCAGTCGAATGCACTTGGTTTCGTGTCTCTAGCTAAACCAGGCGCCGAGATATAGGACTGCACCTCTACTTGAGTTTCGCTGTTCCAGCCCTAGGGATGAGTTTCGCTGTTCCAGCCCTAGGGATGAGTTTAGGGTTAGGGTTAGGTTAGGGTTAGGGTTAGGGTTAGGGTTAGGGTTAGGGTTAGGGTTAGGGTTAGGGTTAGGGTTAGGTATATAGGGATAAATGCGAAAGTGCACCCCCCTATAGGGTGGGGTGCACTTGGTTTCTGTAGGTCGTAGGAGGCTGAAATTCGGTATATATACTATTTGGGGGACCCCCAGTCGAATGCACATAGTTTGGTTGCTCTAGCGCCACCAGGCGCCAATATATTGAAGTGCACCCCAGTTATGTTGTGTCTACAGAGCTGAAAATTGGTTTATATACTATTTGGGGGACTCCCAGTCGAATGCACATAGTTTGGTTGCTCTAGCGCCACCAGGCGCCAATATATTGAAGTGCACCCCCAGTTATATTGTACCTACAGAGCTGAAAATTGGTTTATATACTATTTGGGGAACCCCCAGTCGAATGCACATAGTTTGTTTGCTATAGCGCCACCAGGCGCCAATATATTGAAGTGCACCCCCAGTTATTTTGTACTACAGAGCTGAAAATTGGTTATATATACTATATGGGGGGCGCCCAGTCGAATGCACTTGGTTTCGTGTCTCTAGTTAAACCAGGCGCCGAGATATAGGACTGCACCTCTACTTGAGTTTCGCTGTTCCAGTCCTAGGGATGGATGAGTTTCGCTGTTTCAGCCCTAGGGATGAGTTTCGCTGTTCCAGCCCTAGGGTTGAATTTTGCGGTGTTTTTTTTTTTTTTTTTTCTCCCTATCTTTGTGTTTTTTTTTTTTTTTTTTTTTTTTTTAGGTGGAGGGGGGAAGGGGGTGGACTTATATGGGTAGGTGGGACTTAGTGTTTTTGGGTTGGTAGGACTTAGTGTTTTGGGTTGGGTTAGGTGGGTGGGACTTAGTCATATGGGTTGGATTTAGTGTATGTGGGTGGGTTAGACTTAGTGTTTTTGGGTGGGTGGGACTTAGTCATATGTGAGTGGGTGGGACTTAGTGTTTTTGGTTGGGTGGATTTAGTGTTTGGGTTGGGTGGGAACTTAGTCATATGTGAGTGGGGGGACTTAGTGTTTTTGGTTGGGTGGGACTTAGTGTTTTTTGTTGGGTGGGACTTAGTGTTTTGGGTTGGGTTAGGTGGGTGGGGACTTAGTCATATGGGTTGGGTTAGGGTTAGGGTTAGGTTAGGTTAGGGTTAGGGTTAGGTATAGGGATTGCGAAAGGCACCCCCTTTAGGAGGGGTTGCACTTGGTTTCTATAGGTCGTAGGAAGCTGAAATTCGGTATATATACTATTTGGGGGACCCCCAGTCGAATGCACATAGTTTGGTTGCTCTAGCGCCACCAGGCGCCAATATATGAAGTGCACCCCAGTTTATTGTACCTACAGAGCTGAAAATTGGTTTATATGCTATTTGGGGGACTCCCAGTCGAATGCACATAGTTTGGTTTGCTCTAGCGCCACCAGGCGCCAATATATTGAAGTGCCCCCCCAGTTATATAGTACTACAGAGCTGAAAATTGGTTTATATACTATTTGGGGAACCCCCAGTCGAATGCACATAGTTTGTTTGCTTAGCGCCACCAGGCGCAATATATTGAAGTGCACCCCCAGTTTATTGTACCTACAGAGCTGAAAATTGGGTTATATACTATATGGGGGGGCCCAGTGAATGCACTTGGTTTCGTGGGTCTCTTGCTAAACCAGGCGCCGAGATATAGGACTGCACCTCTACTTGAGTTTCGCTGTTCCAGCCCTAGGGATGAGTTTCGCTGTTCCAGCCCTAGGGATGAGTTAGGGTTAGGGTTAGGGTTAGGGTTAGGGTTAGGGTTAGGGTTAGGGTTAGGGTTAGGGTTAGGGTTAGGGTTAGGGTTAGGTATATAGGGATAAATGCGAAAGTGCACCCCCCTATAGGGTGGGGTGCACTTGGTTTCTGTAGGTCGTAGGAGGCTGAAATTCGGTATATATACTATTTGGGGGACCCCCAGTCGAATGCACATAGTTTGGTTGCTCTAGCGCACCAGGCGCCAATATATTGAAGTGCACCCCAGTTATGTTGTGTCTACAGAGCTGAAAATTGGTTTTATTACTATTTGGGGGACTCCCAGTCGAATGCACATAGTTTGGTTGCTCTAGCGCCACCAGGCGCCCAATATATTGAAGTGCACCCCCAGTTATATTGTACCTACAGAGCTGAAAATTGGTTTATATACTATTTGGGGAACCCCCAGTCGAATGCACATAGTTTGTTTGCTATAGCGCACCAGGCGCCAATATATTGAGTAGTGCACCCCCAGTTATTTTGTACCTACAGAGCTGAAAATTGGTATATATACTATATGGGGGGCGCCCAGTCGAATGCACTTGGTTTCGTGTCTCTAGTTAAACCAGGCGCCGAGATATAGGACTGCACCTCTACTTGAGTTTCGCTGTTCCAGTCCTAGGGATGAGTTTCGCTGTTTCAGCCCTAGGGATGAGTTTCGCTGTTCCAGCCCTAGGGTTGAATTTTGCGGGTGTTTTTTTTTTTTTTTTTTTCTCCCTATCTTTGTTTTTTTTTTTTTTTTTTTTTTTTTTAGGTGGAGGGGGGAAGGGGGCTGGACTTATATGGGTAGGTGGGACTTAGTGTTTTTGGGTTGGTAGGACTTAGTGTTTTGGGTTGGGTTAGGTGGGTGGGACTTAGTCATATGGGTTGGATTAGTCGTATGTGGGTGGGTTAGACTTAGTGTTTTTGGGTGGGTGGGACTTAGTCATATGTGTAGTGGGGGTGGGACTTAGTGTTTTTGGTTGGGTGGGATTTAGTGTTTGGGTTGGGTGGGACTTAGTCATATGTGAGTGGGTGGGACTTAGTGTTTTTGGTTGGGTGGGACTTAGTGTTTTTGGTGGGTGGGACTTAGTGTTTTGGGTTGGGTTAGGTGGGTGGGACTTAGTCATATGGGTTAGGGTTAGGGTTAGGGTTAGGTTAGGTTAGGGTTAGGGTTAGGTATTATAGGGATAAATGCGAAAGTGCACCCCCCTATAGGAGGGGGGTGCACTTGGTTTCTATAGGTCGTAGGAAGCTGAAATTCGGTATATATACTATTTGGGGGACCCCCAGTCGAATGCACATAGTTTGGTTGCTCTAGCGCCACCAGGCGCCAATATATTGAAGTGCACCCCAGTTATATTGTACCTACAGAGCTGAAAATTGGTTTATATGCTATTTGGGGGACTCCCAGTCGAATGCACATAGTTTGGTTGCTCTAGCGCCACCAGGCGCCAATATATTGAAGTGCACCCCCCAGTTATATTGTACCTACAGAGCTGAAAATTGGTTTTTATATACTATTGGGGAACCCCAGTCGAATCACACATTAGTTTGTTTGCTCGTTGCCAACCGCCAATATTTTGAAGTGCCCCCCCCCCCAGTTATATTGTACCTACAGAGCTGAAATTGGTATATATATATGGGGGGGCGCCCAGTCCGAATGCACTGCATCTTAGCTAGCTACCAGGCGCCGAGATATAGGACTGCACCTCTACTTGAGTTTCGCTGTTCCAGCCCTAGGGATGAGTTTCGCTGTTCCAGCCCTAGGGATGAGTTTAGGGTTAGGGTTAGGTTAGGGTTAGGGTTAGGGTTAGGGTTAGGGTTAGGGTTAGGGTTAGGGTTAGGGTTAGGGTTAGGTATATAGGGATAAATGCGAAAGTGCACCCCCCTATAGGGTGGGGTGCACTTGGTTTCTGTAGGTCGTAGGAGGCTGAAATTCGGTATATATACTATTTGGGGGACCCCCAGTCGAATGCAATAGTTTGGTTGCTCTAGCGCCACCAGGCGCCAATATATTGAAGTGCACCCCAGTTATGTTGTGTGTCTACAGAGCTGAAAATTGGTTTATATACTATTTGGGGGACTCCCAGTCGAATGCACATAGTTTGGTTGCTCTAGCGCCACCAGGCGCCAATATATTGAAGTGCACCCCCCAGTTATATTGTACCTACAGAGCTGAAAATTGGTTTTATATACTATTTGGGGAACCCCCAGTCGAATGCACATAGTTTGTTTGCTATAGCGCCACCAGGCGCCATATATTGAAGTGCACCCCCCAGTTATTTTGTACCTACAGAGCTGAAAATTGGTATATATAACTTATGGGGGGGCGCCCAGTCGAATGCACTTGGTTTCGTGTCTCTAGTTAAACCAGGCGCCGAGATATAGGACTGCACCTCTACTTGAGTTTCGCTGTTCCAGTCCTAGGGATGAGTTTCGCTGTTTCAGCCCTAGGGATGAGTTTCGCTGTTCCAGCCCTAGGGTTGAATTTTGCGGTGTTTTTTTTTTTTTTTTTTTCTCCCTATCTTTGTTTTTTTTTTTTTTTTTTTTTTTTTTTAGGTGGAGGGGGGAAGGGGGCTGGACTTATATGGGTAGGTGGGACTTAGTGTTTTTGGGTTGGTAGGACTTAGTGTTTTGGGTTGGGTTAGGTGGGTGGGACTTAGTCATATGGGTTGGATTTAGTCGTATGTGGGTGGGTTAGACTTAGTGTTTTTGGGTGGGTGGGACTTAGTCATATGTGAGTGGGTGGGACTTAGTGTTTTTGGTTGGGTGGGATTTAGTGTTTTGGGTTGGTTAGGGTTAGGGTTAGGGTTAGGTTAGGGTTAGGGTTAGGGTTAGTTAGGGTTAGGGTTAGGGTTAGGGTTAGGGTTAGGGTTAGGGGTAGGGTTAGGGTTGGGTTAGGGTTTGGGTTTGGGTTAGGGTTGGTTAGGTTAGGGTTAGGTTAGGGTTAGGGGGGTTAGGGTTAGGTTAGGGTTAGGGTTAGGTTAGGTTTAGGGTTAGGGTTAGGGTTAGGGTTAGGGTTAGGTTAGGGTTAGGGTTAGGGTTAGGTATTATAGGGATAAATGCGAAAGTGCACCCCCTATAGGGTGGGGTGCACTTGGTTTCTGTAGGTCGTAGGAGGCTGAAATTCGGTATATATACTATTTGGGGGACCCCCAGTCGAATGCACATAGTTTGGTTGCTCTAGCGCCACCAGGCGCCAATATATTGAATGTGCACCCCCAGTTATGTTGTGTCTACAGAGCTGAAAATTGGTTTATATACTATTTGGGGGACTCCAGTCGAATGCACATAGTTTGGTTGCTCTAGCGCCACCAGGCGCCAATATATTGAAGTGCACCCCCAGTTATATTGTACCTACAGAGCTGAAAATTGGTTTATATACTATTTGGGGAACCCCAGTCGAATGCACATAGTTTGTTTGCTTTAGCGCCACCAGGCGCCAATATATTGAAGTGCACCCCCCAGTTATTTTGTACTACAGAGCTGAAAATTGGTATATATACTATATGGGGGGCGCCCAGTCGAATGCACTTGGTTTCGTGTCTCTAGTTAAACCAGGCGCCGAGATATAGGACTGCACCTCTACTTGAGTTTCGCTGTTCCAGTCCTAGGGATGAGTTTCGCTGTTTCAGCCCTAGGGATGAGTTTCGCTGTTCCAGCCCTAGGGTTGAATTTTGCGGTGTTTTTTTTTTTTTTTTTCTCCCTATCTTTGTTTTTTTTTTTTTTTTTTTTTTTTAGGTGGAGGGGGGAAGGGGGCTGGACTTATATGGTAGGTGGGACTTAGTGTTTTTGGGTTGGTAGGACTTAGTGTTTTGGGTTGGGTTAGGTGGGTGGGACTTAGTCATATGGGTTGGATTTAGTCGTATGTGGGTGGGTTAGACTTAGTGTTTTTGGGTGGGTGGGACTTAGTCATATGTGAGTGGGTGGGACTTAGTGTTTTTGGTTGGGTGGGATTTAGTGTTTTGGGTTGGGTGGGACTTAGTCATATGTGAGTGGGTGGGACTTAGTGTTTTTGGTTGGGTGGGACTTAGTGTTTTGGTTGGGTGGGACTTAGTGTTTTGGGTTGGGTTAGGTGGGTGGGACTTAGTCTATGGGTTAGGGTTTAGGGTTAGGGTTAGGTTAGGTTAGGGTTAGGGTTAGGTATATAGGGATAAATGCGAAAGTGCACCCCCTATAGGAGGGGGTGCACTTGGTTTCTATAGGTCGTAGGAAGCTGAAAATTGGTATATATACTATTTGGGGGACCCCCGTCGAATGCACATAGTTTGGTTGCTCTAGCGCACCAGGCGCCAATATATTGAAGTGCACCCCAGTTATATTGTACCTACAGAGCTGAAAATTGGTTTATATGCTATTTGGGGGACTCCCAGTCGAATGCACATAGTTTGGTTGCTCTAGCGCCACCAGGCGCCAATATATTGAAGTGCACCCCCCAGTTATATTGTACCTACAGAGCTGAAAATTGGTTTATATACTATTTGGGGAACCCCCAGTCGAATGCACATAGTTTGTTTGCTCTAGCGCCACCAGGCGCCAATATATTGAAGTGCACCCCCCAGTTATATTGTACCTACAGAGCTGAAAATTGGTATATATACTATATGGGGGGCGCCCAGTCGAATGCACTTGGTTTCGTGTCTCTAGCTAAACCAGGCGCCGAGATATAGGACTGCACCTCTACTTGAGTTTCGCTGTTCCAGCCCTAGGGATGAGTTTCGCTGTTCCAGCCCTAGGGATGAGTTTAGGGTTAGGGTTAGGTTAGGGTTAGGGTTAGGGTTAGGGTTAGGGTTAGGGTTAGGGTTAGGGTTAGGGTTAGGGTTAGGTATATAGGGATAAATGCGAAAGTGCACCCCCCTATAGGGTGGGGGTGCACTTGGTTTCTGTAGGTCGTAGGAGGCTGAAATTCGGTATATATACTATTTGGGGGACCCCCAGTCGAATGCACATAGTTTGGTTGCTCTAGCGCCACCAGGCGCCAATATATGAAGTGCACCCCCAGTTATGTTGTGTCTACAGAGCTGAAAATTGGTTTATATACTATTTGGGGGACTCCCAGTCGAATGCACATAGTTTGGTTGCTCTAGCGCCACCCAGGCGCCAATATATTGAAGTGCACCCCCCAGTTATATTGTACTACAGAGCTGAAAATTGGTTTATATACTATTTGGGGAACCCCAGTCGAATGCACATAGTTTGTTTTTGCTATAGCGCCACCAGGCGCCAATATATTGAAGTGCACCCCCAGTTATTTTGTACCTACAGAGCTGAAAATTGGTATATATACTTATGGGGGGCGCCAGTCGAATGCACTTGGTTCGTGTCTCTAGTTAACCAGGCGCCGAGATATAGGACTGCACCTCTACTTGAGTTTCGCTGTTCAGTCCTAGGGAATGAGTTTCGCTGTTTCAGCCCTAGGGATGAGTTCGCTGTTCCAGCCCTAGGGTTGATTTTGCGGTGTTTTTTTTTTTTTTTTTTCTCCCTATCTTTGTTTTTTTTTTTTTTTTTTTTTTTTTTTTAGGTGGAGGGGGGAAAGGGGGCTGGACTTATATGGGTAGGTGGGACTTAGTGTTTTTGGGTTGGTAGGACTTAGTGTTTTGGGTTGGGTTAGGTGGGTGGGACTTAGTCATATGGGTTGGATTTAGTCGTATGTGGGTGGGTTAGACTTAGTGTTTTTGGGTGGGTGGGACTTAGTCATATGTGAGTGGGTGGGACTTAGTGTTTTTGGTTGGGTGGGATTTAGGTTTTTGGGTTGTGGTGGGACTAGTCATATGTGAGTGGGTGGGACTTAGTGTTTTTGGTTGGGTGGGACTTTGTGTTTGGTGGGTGGGACTTAGTGTTTTGGGTTGGGTTAGGGGGTGGGACTTAGTCATATGGGTTAGGGTTAGGTTTAGGGTTAGGGTTTAGGTTAGGGTTAGGGTTAGGTATATAGGGATAAATGCGAAAGTGCACCCCCTATAGGAGGGGGTGCACTGGTTTCTATAGGTCGTAGGAAGCTGAAATTCGGTATATATACTATTTGGGGGACCCCAGTCGAATGCACATAGTTTGGTTGCTCTAGCGCCACCAGGCGCCAATTTATTGAAGTGCACCCCAGTTATGTTGTACCTACAGAGCTGAAAATTGGTTTATATGCTATTTGGGGGACTCCCAGTCGAATGCACATAGTTTGGTTGCTCTAGCGCCACCAGGCGCCAATATATTGAAGTGCCCCCCCCAGTTATATTGTACCTACAGAGCTGAAAATTGGTTTATATTACTATTTGGGGAACCCCCAGTCGAATGCACATAGTTTGTTTGCTCTAGCGCCACCAGGCGCCAATATATTGAGTGCACCCCCCAGTTATTTTGTACCTACAGAGCTGAAAATTGGTATATATACTATATGGGGGGCGCCCAGTCGAATGCACTTGGTTTCGTGTCTCTAGCTAAACCAGGCGCCGAGATATAGGACTGCACTCTATTGAGTTTCGCTGTTCCAGCCCTAGGGATGAGTTTCGCTGTTCCAGCCCTAGGGATGAGTTTAGGGTTAGGGTTAGGTTTGGGTTTAGGGTTAGGGGTTAGGGTTAGGGTTTGGGTTAGGTTAGGTTAGGGGTTGGGTTAGGGTTAGGTATATAGGGATAAATGCGGAAAGTGCACCCCCCTATAGGGTGGGGTGCACTTGGTTTCTGTAGGTCGTAGGAGGCTGGAAATTCGGTTGGGTTAGGGTTAGGGTTGGGTTAGGGTTAGGGTTGGGTTAGGTTAGGGTTAGGGGGGTTTTTTTTTTAGGGTTAGGGTTAGGTTAGGTTAGGTTAGGGTTAGGGTTAGGGTTAGGGTTAGGTTAGGTTAGGGTTAGGTTAGGGTTAGGGTTAGGGTTAGGTTAGGTTAGGGTTAGGTTAGGGTTAGGTTAGGTTAGGGTTAGGGTTAGGGTTAGGTTAGGGTTAGGTTAGGGTTAGGGTTAGGGTTAGGGTTAGGGTTAGGGTTAGGGTTAGGTTAGGTTTAGGGTTAGGGTTAGGTATATAGGGATAAATGCGAAAGTGCACCCCCCTATAGGGTGGGGTGCACTTGGTTTCTGTAGGTCGTAGGAGGCTGAAATTCGGTATATATACTATTTGGGGGGACCCCCAGTCGAATGCACAAAGTTTGGTTGCTCAACCGCCACCAGCCGCCAATATATTGAAGGGCACCCCAGTTATGTTGTGTCTACAGAGCTGAAAATTGGTTTATATACTATTTGGGGGACTCCCAGTCGAATGCACATAGTTTGGTTGCTCTAGCGCCACCAGGCGCCAATATATGAAGTGCCACCCCCCAGTTATATTGTACCTACAGAGCTGAAAATTGGTTTATTTACTATTTGGGGAACCCCAGTCGAATGCACATAGTTTGTTTGCTATAGCGCCACCAGGCGCCAATATATTGAAGTGCACCCCCCAGTTATTTTGTACCTACAGAGCTGAAAATTGGTATATATACTATATGGGGGGCGCCCAGTCGAATGCACTTGGTTTCGTGTCTCTAGTTAAACCAGGCGCCGAGATATAGGACTGCACTCTACTTGAGTTTCGCTGTTCCAGTCCTAGGGATGAGTTTCGCTGTTTCAGCCCTAGGGATGAGTTTCGCTGTTCCAGCCCTAGGGTTGATTTTGCGGTGTTTTTTTTTTTTTTTTTTTCTCCTATCTTTGTTTTTTTTTTTTTTTTTTTTTTTTTTTAGGTGGGAGGGGGGAAGGGGGCTGGACATATATGGGTAGGTGGACTTAGTGTTTTTGGGTTGGTAGGGACTTAGTGTTTTGGGTTGGGTTAGGTGGGTGGGACTTAGTCATATGGGTTGGATTTAGTCGTATGTGGGTGGGTAGACTTGTGTTTTTGGGTGGGTGGGACTTAGTCATATGTGAGTGGGTGGGACTTAGTGTTTTGGTTGGGTGGGATTTAGTGTTTGGGGTGGGGGTGGGATTTAGTCATATGGTGAGTGGGTGGGACTTAGTGTTTTTGGTTGGGTGGGGACTTAGTGTTTTTGGTTGGGTGGGACTTAGTGTTTTGGGTTGGGTTAGGTGGGTGGGACTTAGTCATATGGGTTAGGGTTAGGGTTAGGGTTAGGTTAGGTTAGGGTTAGGGTTAGGTATATAGGGATAAATGCGAAGTGCACCCCCCTATAGGAGGGGGTGCACTTGGTTTCTATAGGTCGTAGGAAGCTGAAATTCTGGTATATATACTATTTGGGGGACCCCCAGTCGAATGCACATAGTTTGGTTGCTCTAGCGCACCAGGCGCCAATATATTGAAGTGCACCCCAGTTATATTGTACCTACAGAGCTGAAAATTGGTTTATATGCTATTTGGGGGACTCCCAGTCGAATGCACATAGTTTGGTTGCTCTAGCGCCACCAGGCGCAATATATTGAAGTGCACCCCCCAGTTATATTGTACCTACAGAGCTGAAAATTGGTTTATATACTATTTGGGGAACCCCCAGTCGAATGCACATAGTTTGTTTGCTCTAGCGCCACAGGCGCCAATATATTGAAGTGCACCCCCCAGTATATTGTACCTACAGAGCTGAAAATTGGTATATATACTATATGGGGGGCGCCCAGTCGAATGCACTTGGTTTCGTGTCTCTAGCTAAACCAGGCGCCGAGATATAGGACTGCACCTCTACTTGAGTTTCGCTGTTCCAGCCCTAGGGATGAGTTTCGCTGTTCCAGCCCTAGGGATGAGTTTAGGGTTAGGGTTAGGTTAGGGTTAGGGTTAGGGTTAGGGTTAGGGTTAGGGTTTAGGAGGTAGGGTTAGGGTTAGGGTTAGGGTTAGGTATATAGGGATAAATGCGAAAGTGCACCCCCCTATAGGGTGGGGTGCATGGTTTTGTAGGTCGTAGGAGGCTGAAATTCGGTATATATACTATTTGGGGGACCCCAGTCGGAATGCACATAGTTTGGTTGCTCTAGCGCCACAGGCGCCAATATATTGAAGTGCACCCCCAGTTATGTTGTGTTACAGAGCTGAAAATTGGTTTATATACTATTTGGGGGACTCCCAGTCGAATGCACATAGTTTGGTTGCTCTAGCGCCACCAGGCGCCAATATATTGAAGTGCACCCCCCAGTTATATTGTACCTACAGAGCTGAAAATTGGTTTTATATACTATTTGGGGAACCCCAGTCGAATGCACATAGTTTGTTTGCTATAGCGCACCAGGCGCCAATATATTGAAGTGCACCCCCAGTTATTTTGTACCTACAGAGCTGAAAAATTGGTATATATACTACTATATGGGGGGCGCCCAGTCGAATGCACTTGGTTTCGTGTCTCTAGTTAAACCAGGCGCCGAGATATAGGACTGCACCTCTACTTGAGTTTCGCTGTTCCAGCCCTAGGGATGAGTTTCGCTGTTTCAGCCCTAGGGATGAGTTTCGCTGTTCCAGCCCTAGGGTTGAATTTTGCGGTGTTTTTTTTTTTTTTTTTCTCCTATCTTTGTTTTTTTTTTTTTTTTTTTTTTTTTTTTTAGGTGGAGGGGGGAAGGGGGCTGGACTTATATGGGTAGGTGGGGACTTAGTGTTTTTGGGGTTGGTAGGACTTAGTGTTTTGGGTTGGGTTAGGTGGGTGGGACTTAGTCATATGGGTTGGATTTAGTCGTATGTGGGTGGGTTAGACTTAGTGTTTTTGGGTGGGTGGGACTTAGTCATATGTGAGTGGGTGGGACTTAGTGTTTTTGGTTGGGTGGGATTTAGTGTTTTGGGTTGGTTAGGGTTAGGGTTAGGGTTAGGTTAGGGTTAGGGTTAGGGTTAGTTAGGGTTAGGGTTAGGGTTAGGGTTAGGGTTAGGGTTAGGGTTAGGGTTAGGGTTAGGGTTAGGGTTTAGGGTTAGGGTTAGGGTTAGGTTAGGGTTAGGGTTAGGTTAGGGTTAGGGTTAGGTTAGGTTAGGGTTAGGGTTAGGTTAGGGTTAGGGTTTGTTAGGGTTAGGGTTTGGGTTAGGGTTAGGGTTAGGGTTAGGGTTAGGGTTAGGGTTAGGGTTAGGGTTAGGGTTAGGGTTAGGGTTAGGGTTAGGTTAGGGTTAGGGTTAGGTTAGGGTTAGGGTTAGGTATATAGGGATAAATGCGAAAGTGCACCCCCCTATAGGGGGGGTGCACTTGGTTCTGTAGGTCGTAGGAGGCTGAAATTCGGTATATATACTATTTGGGGGACCCCCAGTCGAATGCACATAGTTTGGTTGCTCTAGCGCCACCAGGCGCCAATATATTGAAGTGCACCCCAGTTATGTTGTGTCTACAGAGCTGAAAATTGGTTTATATACTATTGGGGGGACTCCCAGTCGAATGCACATAGTTTGGTTGCTCTAGCGCACCAGGCGCCAATATATTGAAGTGCACCCCCCAGTTATATTGTACCTACAGAGCTGAAAATTGGTTTATATACTATTTGGGGAAACCCCAGTCGAATGCACATAGTTTGTTTGCTATAGCGCCACCAGGCGCCAATATATTGAAGTGCACCCCCAGTTATTTTGTACCTACAGAGCTGAAAATTGGTTATATATACTATTTGGGGGGCGCCCAGTCGAATGCACTTGGTTTCGTGTCTCTAGTTAAAACAGGCGCGAGATATAGGACTGCACCTCTACTTGAGTTTCGCTGTTCCAGTCCTAGGGATGAGTTTCGCTGTTTCAGCCCTAGGGATGAGTTTCGCTGTTCCAGCCCTAGGGTTGAATTTTGCGGTGTTTTTTTTTTTTTTTTTTCTCCCTATCTTTGTTTTTTTTTTTTTTTTTTTTTTTTTTTAGGTGGGGGGGGGAAGGGGGCTGGACTTATATGGGTAGGTGGGACTTAGTGTTTTTGGGTTGGTAGGACTTAGTGTTTTGGGTTGGGTTAGGTGGGTGGGACTTAGTCATATGGGTTGGATTTAGTCGTATGTGGGTGGGTTAGACTTAGTGTTTTTGGGTGGGTGGGACTTAGTCATATGTGAGTGGGTGGGACTTAGTGTTTTTGGTTGGGTGGGATTTAGTGTTTTGGGTTGGGTGGGACTTAGTCATATGTGAGTGGGTGGGACTTAGTGTTTTTGGTTGGGTGGGACTTAGTGTTTTTGGTTGGGTGGGACTTAGTGTTTTGGGTTGGGTTAGGTGGGTGGGACTTAGTCATATGGGTTAGGGTTAGGGTTAGGGTTAGGTTAGGTTAGGGTTAGGGTTAGGTATATAGGGATAAATGCGAAAGTGCACCCCCCTATAGGAGGGGGTGCACTTGGTTTCTATAGGTCGTAGGAAGCTGAAATTCGGTATATATACTATTTGGGGGACCCCCAGTCGAATGCACATAGTTTGGTTGCTCTAGCGCCACCAGGCGCCAATATATTGAAGTGCACCCCCAGTTATATTGTACCTACAGAGCTGAAAATTGGTTTATATGCTATTTGGGGGACTCCCAGTCGAATGCACATAGTTTGGTTGCTCTAGCGCCACCAGGCGCCAATATATTGAAGTGCACCCCCCCAGTTATATTGTACCTACAGAGCTGAAAATTGGTTTATATACTATTTGGGGAACCCCCAGTCGAATGCACATAGTTTGTTTGCTCTAGCGCCACCAGGCGCCAATATATTGAAGTGCACCCCCCAGTTATATTGTACCTACAGAGCTGAAAAATTGGTTATATATACTATATGGGGGGCGCCCAGTCGAATGCACTTGGTTTCGTGTCTCTAGCTAAACCAGGCGCCGAGATATAGGACTGCACCTCTACTTGAGTTTCGCTGTTCCAGCCCTAGGGATGAGTTTCGCTGTTCCAGCCCTAGGGATGAGTTTAGGGTTAGGGTTAGGTTAGGGTTAGGGTTAGGGTTAGGGTTAGGGTTAGGGTTAGGGTTAGGGTTAGGGTTAGGGTTAGGTATATAGGGATAAATGCGAAAGTGCACCCCCCTATAGGGTGGGGTGCACTTGGTTTCTGTAGGTCGTAGGAGGCTGAAATTCGGTATATATACTATTTGGGGGACCCCCAGTCGAATGCACATAGTTTGGTTGCTCTAGCGCCACCAGGCGCCAATATATTGAAGTGCACCCCCAGTTATGTTGTGTCTACAGAGCTGAAAATTGGTTTATATACTATTTGGGGGACTCCCAGTCGAATGCACATAGTTTGGTTGCTCTAGCGCCACCAGGCGCCAATATATTGAAGTGCACCCCCAGTTATATTGTACCTACAGAGCTGAAAATTGGTTTATATACTATTTGGGGAACCCCCAGTCGAATGCACATAGTTTGTTTGCTATAGCGCCACCAGGCGCCAATATATTGAAGTGCACCCCCAGTTATTTTGTACCTACAGAGCTGAAAATTGGTATATATTACTATATGGGGGGCGCCCAGTCGAATGCACTTGGTTTCGTGTCTCTAGTTAAACCAGGCGCCGAGATATAGGACTGCACCTCTACTTGAGTTTCGCTGTTCCAGTCCTAGGGATGAGTTTCGCTGTTTCAGCCCTAGGGATGAGTTTCGCTGTTCCAGCCCTAGGGTTGAATTTTGCGGTGTTTTTTTTTTTTTTTTTTCTCCCTATCTTTTTTTTTTTTTTTTTTTTTTTTTTTTTTAGGTGGAGGGGGGAAGGGGGCTGGACTTATATGGGTAGGTGGGACTTAGTGTTTTTGGGTTGGTAGGACTTAGTGTTTTGGGTTGGGTTAGGTGGGTGGGACTTAGTCATATGGGTTGGATTTAGTCGTATGTGGGTGGGTTAGACTTAGTGTTTTTGGGTGGGTGGGACTTAGTCATATGTGAGTGGGTGGGACTTAGTGTTTTTGGTTGGGTGGGATTTAGTGTTTTGGGTTGGTTAGGGTTAGGGTTAGGGTTAGGTTAGGGTTAGGGTTAGGGTTAGTTAGGGTTAGGGTTAGGGTTAGGGTTAGGGTTAGGGTTAGGGTTAGGGTTAGGGTTAGGGTTAGGGTTAGGGTTAGGGTTAGGGTTAGGTTAGGGTTTAGGGTTAGGTTAGGTTAGGGTTAGGGTTAGGGTTAGGTTAGGGTTAGGGTTAGGTTAGGGTTAGGGTTAGGGTTAGGGTTAGGGTTAGGGTTAGGGTTAGGGTTAGGGTTAGGGTTAGGGTTAGGGTTAGGGTTAGGGTTAGGGTTAGGGTTAGGGTTAGGTTAGGGTTAGGGTTAGGTTAGGGTTAGGGTTAGGTATATAGGGATAAATGCGAAAGTGCACCCCCCTATAGGGTGGGGTGCACTTGGTTTCTGTAGGTCGTAGGAGGCTGAAATTCGGTATATATACTATTTGGGGGACCCCCAGTCGAATGCACATAGTTTGGTTGCTCTAGCGCCACCAGGCGCCAATATATTGAATTGCACCCCCAGTTGTATTGTACCTACAGCGCTGAAAATTGGTTTATATACTATTTGGGGGACTCCTAGTCGAATGCACATAGTTTGGTTGCTTTAGCGCCACCAGGCGCCAATATATTGAAGTGCACCCCCCAGTTATATTGTACCTACAGAGCTGAAAATTGGATTATATACTATTTGGGGAACCCCCAGTCGAATGCACATAGTTTGTTTGCTCTAGCACCACCAGGCGCCAATATATTGAAGTGCACCCCCCAGTTATTTTGTACCTACAGAGCTGAAAATTGGTATATATACTATATGGGGGGCTCCCAGTCGAATGCACTTGGTTTCGTGTCTCTAGCTAAACCAGGCGCCGAGATATAGGACTGCACCTCTACTTGAGTTTCGCTGTTCCAGCCCTAGGGATGAGTTTCGCTGTTCCAGCCCTAGGGATGAGTTTCGCTGTTCCAGCCCTAGGGTTGAATTTTGCGGTGTTTTTTTTTTTTTTTTTTGTTTTTTTTCTTTCTCCCTATCTTTTTTTTTTTTGTTTTTTTAGGTGGAGGGGGGAAGGGGGCTGGACTTATATGGGTAGGTGGGACTTAGTGTTTTTGGGTTGGTAGGACTTAGTGTTTTGGGTTGGGTTAGGTGGGTGGGACTTAGTCATATGGGTTGGATTTAGTCGTATGTGGGTGGGTTAGACTTAGTGTTTTTGGGTGGGTGGGACTTAGTGTTTTGGGTTGGGTTGGGTGGGACTTAGTCATATGTGAGTGGGTGGGACTTAGTGTTTTTGGTTGGGTGGGATTTAGTGTTTTGGGTTGGGTGGGACTTAGTCATATGGGAGTGGGTGGGACTTAGTGTTTTTGGTTGGGTGGGACTTAGTGTTTTTGGTTGGGTGGGACTTAGTGTTTTGGGTTGGGTTAGGTGGGTGGGACTTAGTCATATGGGTTGGATTTAGTCGTATGTGGGTTAGGGTTAGGGTTAGGGTTAGGGTTAGGGTTAGGTTAGGGTTAGGGTTAGGTTAGGGTTAGGTTAGGGTTAGGGTTAGGGTTAGGGTTAGGGTTAGGGTTAGGGTTAGGGTTAGGTTAGGGTTAGGGTTAGGTTAGGGTTAGGGTTAGGTATATAGGGATAAATGCGAAAGTGCACCCCCCTATAGGGTGGGGTGCACTTGGTTTCTGTAGGTCGTAGGAGGCTGAAATTCGGTATATATACTATTTGGGGGACCCCCAGTCGAATGCACATAGTTTGGTTGCTCTAGCGCCACCAGGCGCCAATATATTGAATTGCACCCCCAGTTGTATTGTACCTACAGCGCTGAAAATTGGTTTATATACTATTTGGGGGACTCCTAGTCGAATGCACATAGTTTGGTTGCTTTAGCGCCACCAGGCGCCAATATATTGAAGTGCACCCCCCAGTTATATTGTACCTACAGAGCTGAAAATTGGATTATATACTATTTGGGGAACCCCCAGTCGAATGCACATAGTTTGTTTGCTCTAGCACCACCAGGCGCCAATATATTGAAGTGCACCCCCCAGTTATTTTGTACCTACAGAGCTGAAAATTGGTATATATACTATATGGGGGGCTCCCAGTCGAATGCACTTGGTTTCGTGTCTCTAGCTAAACCAGGCGCCGAGATATAGGACTGCACCTCTACTTGAGTTTCGCTGTTCCAGCCTAGGGATGAGTTTCGCTGTTCCAGCCCTAGGGATGAGTTTCGCTGTTCCAGCCCTAGGGTTGAATTTTGCGGTGTTTTTTTTTTTTTTTGTTTTTTTTCTTTCTCCCTATCTTTTTTTTTTTTGTTTTTTTAGGTGGAGGGGGGAAGGGGCTGGACTTATATGGGTAGGTGGGACTTAGTGTTTTTGGGTTGGTAGGACTTAGTGTTTTGGGTTGGGTTAGGTGGGTGGGACTTAGTCATATGGGTTGGATTTAGTCGTATGTGGGTGGGTTAGACTTAGTGTTTTTGGGTGGGTGGGACTTAGTGTTTTGGGTTGGGTTGGGTGGGACTTAGTCATATGTGAGTGGGTGGGACTTAGTGTTTTTGGTTGGGTGGGATTTAGTGTTTTGGGTTGGGTGGGACTTAGTCATATGGGAGTGGGTGGGACTTAGTGTTTTTGGTTGGGTGGGACTTAGTGTTTTGGTTGGGTGGGACTTAGTGTTTTGGGTTGGGTTAGGTGGGTGGGACTTAGTCATATGGGTTGGATTTAGTCGTATGTGGGTTAGGGTTAGGGTTAGG
>CM041809.1:35913438-35915938 GCA_023376895.1 Aspiorhynchus laticeps
ACAGCATCAGCGTCTGAGAGACAAACACAGCATCAGCGTCTGAGAGACACAAACACAGCATCAGCGTCAGAGAGACACAAACACAGCATCAGCGTCTGAGAGACAAACACAGCATCAGCGTCAGAGAGACACAAACACAGCATCAGCGTCTGAGATACAAACACAGCATCAGCGTCTGAGACACAAACACAGCATCAGCGTCTGAGAGACAAACACAGCATCAGCGTCAGTGAGACACAAACACAGCATCAGCGTCTGAGATACAAACACAGCATCAGCGTCTGAGATACAAACACAGCATCAGCGTCTGAGAGACACAAACACAGCATCAGCGTCAGAGAGATACAAACACAGCATCGACGTCTGAGACACAAACACAGCATCAGCGTCAGAGAGATACAAACACAGCATCGGCGTCTGAGACACAAACACAGCATCAGCGTCTGAGAGACACAAACACAGCATCGGCGTCTGAGAGACACAAACACAGCATCAGCGTCTGAGAGACACAAACACAGCATCAGCGTCTGAGAGACACAAACACAGCATCAGCGTCTGAGAGATACAAACACAGCATCGGCGTCTGAGACACAAACACAGCATCAGCGTCTGAGAGATACAAACACAGCATCAGCGTCAGAGACACAAACACTCAGAGCTGTACTGAGCCGCACCTCGGCGTCTGGTCATCACGGTCTCCATCCCAGCGGAAGCTGTCCGAGTATCCCGAGTATCTGCTGAACTGCTCTGCACCTGTTAACATCACAACACCATAACACTCAGAATAACGACTGAGCTGCTTTACAGATGAACACAGCATTAACAATCTGTACTGTATAAAGCACTGTCTCTTGACTCTGTTTCTAGAGATGCACCGAAATGAAAATTCGTGGCCGAAACTGAGGCTAAATACCAAACATGTTTTTTCATTTTTATTTATTTTTTTCATGTATTTTGCAAAAAAATTTCACCATTGCATAAATTAAATAGCCAAAATGTGCTTTTTACGGTTTTGTCTTGCTTTTTGCATAAAAAAAACAACATTACAAAACATTTTAAAAATACCTTTTTTAACATTCTAGCAGACATTATATCAACAAAGCATGATTTAACATAAAATTAGTGCTGTTAAACGATTAATCGCGATTAATCGCATCCAAAATAAAAGTTTTGTTTACATAATATATGTGTAGTGTTTATTTATTATGTATATATAAATACACACACATACAGTATATATTTAGAAAATATTTACATGCATATACATTTATATTATATATAAATATATTTAATATATAAACAATTTTTCTGAAATATATACATGCATGTGTTTGTATTTAAATATACATAATACATATACACAGTACACACACATATATTATGTAAACAAAACTTTTTATTTTGGATGTGATTAATCGTTTAACAGCATTAACAAGCACTTATTAAAATTAAAGTGAGTGAAATATAAATATTTTTATTGGTCATTTTTGAGACCCCGTCTTGAATCAGGCGTGTGATTGGCTGAAGACAAAAAAGGAAAACTGAACACTTTGATCATAAATCAGCATATTAGCATGATTTTTGAAGATCATGTGACACTGGAGTAATGATGCTGAAAATACAGTTATTTAAAATTGTAATAATATTTCACATTATTACTGTTTTTGTATTTTTTACTGCACAAATAAATGCCTTAGAGAAGAGACTTCTTTTAAAACAGAAAATATTACAGATTTGAACACTATGTGAATGTTATAACACATGTATTAATAGAGCTGTTGTAATTATTATTATCATTATTAATACTGAACAACAGTAAAATTACAATACTAACATTTATGAATGTTGGAGCTTTTTATTGTGGTGGAAACCTGCAGAAGACCTCAGTGCTTGTTTTTTGTTGACAACAGCAGATTTATAAATAATTCTCATTATGAATATAGAAAGATGTTTATCGCACGTATTGCATTGTCCCAGCGATGATTTTCCTCGCACTTTGGATTTGAACCCTGGCTAACGAGCTCGTCATCGCTGTCAGAATACTGTATTAGAAACATAACGTTCTGCAGGTTATTCACTAATTGTTTAAAGCCGTTTCATGATTTCAATCATCATACAGTAACTCTTCATGAGATGCAGCACTAAACCGTCTCTCTGTCGCTGCTTCTAATGAGTTTAGTGTCTTTCTCTCAGTTTTAAACGCTTCAGACATGTTTGATGTGTTATAAAGACTGTGCTCCTCTCTCTCTACACTGAGTGATGTTTTCAGCCTGTATCCGTATGTTCATCAGTACTGTTTTGTCCTGAAGACTGAGGTTCAGGAAACCTGTTTGGAAACAGTGATTGTGACGCGTTTGGAGCGTCGGACTCCTCTGAAACACTGGTCTCAGGATCATCATCAGATCAGCTTCACGTCATCCGAGCTCCAGCAAATCCAATAAGAGCGTCCCGGCCTCCAGCCATCGATCCGGCGTAAAAGAGCAGCTCCTCCGAAGATAAG
>CM041809.1:35938438-35945938 GCA_023376895.1 Aspiorhynchus laticeps
CACTCTCAGATCAGACTCACACACTCTCAGATCAGACTCAGACACTCTCAGATCAGACTCACACACTCTCGGATCAGACTCACACACTCTCAGATCAGACTCACACACTCTCAGATCAGACTCAGACACTCTCAGATCAGACTCACACACTCTCGGATCAGACTCACACACTCTCGGATCAGACTCACACACTCTCGGATCAGACTCACACACTCTCGGATCAGACTCACACACTATCGAATCAGACTCACACACTCCCGGATCAGACTCAGACACTCTCAGATCAGACTCAGACACTCTCAGATCAGACTCACACACTCTCAGATCAGACTCACACACTCTCAGATCAGACTCACACACTCTCAGATCAGACTCACACACTCTCAGATCAGACTCACACACTCTCAGATCAGACTCACACACTCTCAGATCAGACTCAGACACTCTCAGATCAGACTCACACACACTCAGATCAGACTCACACACTCTCAGATCAGACTCAGACTCACACACTCTCAGATCAGACTCACACACACTCAGATCAGACTCAGACACTCTCAGATCAGACTCAGACACACTCAGATCAGACTCACACACACTCAGATCAGACTCACACACACTCAGATCAGACTCACACACTATCGGATCAGACGCACACTCTCTCTGAGGCTGATGGAGTCTGGATGCGGTTTGAGCAGATGCGGCAGCAGCAGAGCGTCTCTCACACACACACACACTCGCAGCCGCTCGTGGTTCTGCTGGACGATAACTTCTTCTACCAGAGCATGAGACACCAGATCCAGCAGCTGGCCAGGCAGTGTATGTGCAGTTTGTGTGTCTCTGAGCTGAATCATGTAAACACAGTTTCTGATGGTGTTTGTTCTGGAGGACAGACGGCGTGGGTTTCTGTCAGGTGTTTCTCCGGTGTCCGCTGCACGTGTGTCTCCAGAGGAACCGATGCAGATCTCAGCCTGTTCCTGATGACGTTCTGCTGCAGATGTGTGAGCGAATGGAGCCTCCGAACGAGCTCAGAAACCCCTGGGAGCAGCAGAGCCTGACTCTGGACGGCACAGACGGCATCGCAGACGAACACCTGTAGGTCAAACACACACATACATCCGTCCGACCCGCTCTGATGTGCTGTTTTTCTGCAGCTCAGATGATGTTTGAAACTGTCTGCTAGTAAATCCATTCCTCTTTCTTTCTCTTGAAGACAGAAGCTGATGGACTTGCTGGCGTCTGCGCTGGAAAACCCTCTGAGCCCCGTTCAGGACGAGTCACCGCAGAAGGTCGCAGTCATTCACATAATCAGATCCATCATGACATCTGCTGTATTTACACATTCATGCAGAAACAGTCACCATTAAAGGAGTCATCGGATGCTCATTTTCCACAAGTTGATATGATTCTTTAGGGTCTTCGTGAAAAGTCTATAACATACTTTGGTTAAAATTTCTCAATGGTAGTGTAAAACAACACCCTTTTTACCCTGTCAAAAACAGCTCTGTTCACTGCAAGCAATTTCGGTGCATGTCTCTTTAAATGCTAATGAGCTCTGCTGACCCCGCCCCTCTCTTCTGTGGAGTGACGAGCCGTTCTCTGAGAGACTCTTAACTTTAGCTGCGGAACTTGCTAACTAGCACATTATTAATAAAGGCGATTTGCAAAGATTCAGAAAAAAACATACTTATATGAATGATTCGCGTGAACATAAATGCATTTAGGTAGATCAGGGACGCATTCCCTTCAAAAGTAATCCACTGTGTCTTCAGCGGCTCAGATGTCGGGAGTAAATGACGACTGCTGTGTTCATTATTACATCCAACAATAGAACACCTCATTATTGTCTACATCTGCTCCGGCGGTGAAACAATGGTGGACTGATGACCGCTCACTCAGGGCGGAGCTAAAACACAGGTGTCAATCAAGAAGTGTGGGCGGGGCCTGGATCTGTGTGGGCGGGGCCTGGGTCTGTGTGACATCACTCTGCTGAGAACGGCTTGATCTGAGAAAGAGATTACACTGCAAAAAATGCTTTTCTTACTTAGATTTTTTTGTCTTGTTTTCAGCCAAAATATCTAAAAAATCTTAAATCCAGAAGGATTTTCTAGACAAGTAAACATTGTCTTGTTTTCAGAAAAAACATGTCAAAATAAAAGTGAGTTTTTGCATAGAAGAAGCAAAATAATTTGTCAATGGGTTAATATTCTTGTATTCTGTTTGAAATAACATTATTTTGAAGCACATTATTTAGCTTGTTCTAAGCAAAAACTCACTTTTTGACGTTTTTTCTGAAAATGACAATTTTTACTTCATGGATTTAAGATTTTTTAGATATTTTGGCTGAAAACAAGGCAAAAAAATCTAACTAAGAAATGCATTTATTATTTATGGGGATTTTAAAAAAAGCACTGGGTGGGTTTTTATCATTATAGGGTAGCTGTGTACACACACCTCAGTTCTAACACCATGTAAAAGTGCATTTTGTATCCATTTAAGCACGGTTTAAAGCTCTGGTCACATTAAGACACCTCTCTCTGTGTTTCAGGAGGCTGACCGCCGTATTTGTGCGTCCAGCGTTCTTCATCAGGCGGATCAGACGTGCAGACGACTGGTTTCTCAGGCGGTGGCTTCAGCTCGCGGTACAGAGATCAGACGCGTCTGATTATGTCGCTGTAAACAGCTGTTGTATGTAACCGCGGCTGTGTCTCGTCACAGAAGCCCAGGCGTCTCCAGACACACAGAAGGCTCTGGTTAAAGCGCTGCTCGAGCTGAAGACGGTGCTCCTGCAGGAGCTGAAGAAGAGCGCTCTTCATCACGTCTCAGAGGAGAAGCTGCTGATGGACGTGTCTGCGGCGTTCCAGCGGCGCTCGCTTGAGATCGTGTGCAAACGTCCTGATAATCAATCAAACTGATTAGGTCTGATTGCAGTTCTGTGTATTAAATTCACATGATTGATGAATCGCAGAAATCCTTCATTTGTTGAGTGACTACTCCATATCAGTCATTATTAAACTAAAAATTAATTAGTATTAGGGTTTGGTAAGTTTCTCATAATTAAATGTGCCTGATCGTGAGATTTGATTGATTCTCTGGTTCACATCTTCATAATTGTCACTTTTTTAAAAAATTTTAAACATTTATGATAGCATATATGTATATAACAAAAACAAAAAGACGTAGTTTGAAGCTAAAGGTGCGTTTATAGAATAAAAAAAAAATTAATATTAATATTTTTGACTCATGAGGCTTCAGCGAGTCACACTGAGCAGATATACTTAATAAAATATATACATAGAAGATTCAAATGAATAAAAGAGAACAATTGTAAATACAGTCTTTGGATGTTTTGTCTTCTATATGTCAATATCATAATTCATACATTTCTCAGATTATTTTATAAGTCTTGAGTTTCCTTTCAATTTGTAATAAACACATATCGTACGAGAAAACAGCTGTGAATGTGTGTGCTGTTTCCGGTTAGAGCCGGATCTTGTTTCATCCGGACACTTTTCAGTGTGACGCAGAGCCGTAATGGCGCCCGTGTTCAGAATGCTGCGACAGGTGAGAGTAAACTACAGACAGCACGCATGATATTAAACCACAGCGTTAAACACGTTTGACACCGAGTGTAGATGAGTGACACCTGACTGAGATTAAATGAACAGACTTGTGACGGATGCGCCAGAGGAACATTTCATAACAAGCTACAGGACACAGAAATCTGTTATTATTATAACGAAGCGTGATATTCAGACGAGAGATGGTCTTATTCTCAAACATGATTTATGCGTGTGTGTCATATTGATAGCTGACAGTCCTGGATCAGTCCGACTGAAGGCAGATAACTGGAGTTTGTCTCTGAAAGTCATCTGAAAGTGACTGGCTCTGGTGTTGATGGTGTTTGTTTTGATTCTGTCTGTCAGTCACTAAACTCTTCATCAGCAGAAACAGTTTCATCTCAAATATTTACATGAAGTCCAACTGAGATTCAAAATTAATATTTCAATCATTTATACGTTCACCGTTCTCTGATGACAATTAATGGTCACATGCAGATCAAAAAATACAATATTTTTTGGCTAGTTTTTATATTTATAATTTTATAATTTAATTAATTATTAGCTGTTTATAAGCTCACAAACCCCAGTTCAGGAAACACAGAGACATATAGAAGCTGTACTCCTGTGTGTAACAGTGCATGTGTGTGTCTGATGTGTGTGTGGTGTGTGTGTGTCTGATGTTTGTTTGTCTGATGTGTGTGTGGTGTGTGTGTGTCTGGTGTTTGTCTGATGTGTGTTTGTCTGATGTTTGTTTGTCTGATGTTTGTTTGTCTGATGTTTGTCTGATGTGTTTGATGTGTGTTTGTCTGATGTTTGTTTGTCTGATGTTTGTCTGATGTGTTTGATGTGTGTTTGTCTGATGTTTGTTTGTCTGATGTTTGTCTGATGTGTTTGATGTGTGTTTGTCTGATGTTTGTCTGATGTGTGTTTGTCTGATGTTTGTCTGGCGTGTTTGTCTGATGTTTGTTTGTCTGATGTTTGTCTGATGTGTTTGTCTGATGTGTGTTTGTCTGATGTTTGTCTGATGTGTGTTTGTCTGATGTGTGTTTGTCTGGCGTGTTTGTCTGATGTGTGTTTGTCTGATGTTTGTTTGTCTGATGTTTGTTTGTCTGATGTTTGTTTGTCTGATGTGTGTTTGTCTGATGTTTGTCTGATGTGTTTGATGTGTGTTTGTCTGATGTTTGTTTGTCTGATGTTTGTCTGATGTGTTTGATGTGTGTTTGTCTGATGTTTGTCTGATGTGTGTTTGTCTGATGTTTGTCTGGCGTGTTTGTCTGATGTTTGTTTGTCTGATGTTTGTCTGATGTGTTTGTCTGATGTGTGTTTGTCTGATGTTTGTCTGATGTGTGTTTGTCTGATGTGTGTTTGTCTGATGTTTGTTTGTCTGATGTGTTTGTCTGATGTCTTTGTCTGATGTGTTTGATGTGTTTGTCTGATGTTTGTTTGTCTGATGTGTGTGTCTGATGTGTTTGTCTGATGTTTGTTTGTCTGATGTTTGTCTGATGTGTTTGTCTGATGTTTGTTTGTCTGATGTGTTTGTCTGATGTGTTTGTCTGATGTGTGTTTGTCTGATGTTTGTCTGATGTGTGTTTGTCTGATGTGTGTTTGTCTGATGTTTGTTTGTCTGATGTGTGTTTGTCTGATGTTTGTCTGATGTGTGTTTGTCTGATGTGTGTTTGTCTGATGTTTGTTTGTCTGATGTTTGTCTGATGTGTTTGTCTGATGTGTGTTTGAATGATGTTTGTCTGATGTGTGTTTGTCTGATGTGTGTTTGTCTGATGTTTGTTTGTCTGATGTGTTTGTCTGATGTCTTTGTCTGATGTGTTTGATGTGTTTGTCTGATGTTTGTTTGTCTGATGTTTGTCTGATGTGTTTGTCTGATGTGTTTGTCTGATGTGTGTGTCTGATGTGTTTGTCTGATGTTTGTTTGTCTGATGTTTGTCTGATGTGTTTGTCTGATGTGTGTTTGTCTGATGTGTTTGTCTGATGTGTTTGTCTGATGTTTGTCTGATGTGTGTTTGTCTGATGTTTGTCTGGCGTGTTTGTCTGATGTTTGTTTGTCTGATGTTTGTCTGATGTGTTTGTCTGATGTGTGTTTGTCTGATGTTTGTCTGATGTGTGTTTGTCTGATGTGTGTTTGTCTGATGTTTGTTTGTCTGATGTGTTTGTCTGATGTCTTTGTCTGATGTGTTTGATGTGTTTGTCTGATGTTTGTTTGTCTGATGTGTGTGTCTGATGTTTGTCTGATGTTTGTTTGTCTGATGTTTGTTTGTCTGATGTTTGTTTGTCTGATGTGTGTTTGTCTGATGTTTGTCTGGCGTGTTTGTCTGATGTGTGTTTGTCTGATGTTTGTCTGATGTGTTTGTCTGATGTGTGTTTGTCTGATGTTTGTCTGATGTGTGTTTGTCTGATGTGTGTTTGTCTGATGTTTGTTTGTCTGATGTTTGTTTGTCTGATGTTTGTCTGATGTGTTTGTCTGATGTTTGTTTGTCTGATGTTTGTCTGATGTGTTTGATGTGTTTGTCTGATGTTTGTCTGGCGTGTTTGTCTGATGTTTGTTTGTTTGTCTGATGTTTGTTTGTCTGATGTTTGTTTGTCTGATGTGTTTGTCTGATGTTTGTCTGATGTGTTTGTCTGATGTTTGTCTGGTGTGTTTGATGTGTTTGTCTGATGTTTGTCTGGTGTGTTTGATGTGTTTGATGTGTTTGTCTGATGTTTGTCTGGCGTGTTTGTCTGATGTTTGTCTGATGTTTGTCTGGCATGTTTGTCTGATGTTTGTCTGATGTTTGTCTGATGTTTGTCTGGTGTGTTGCAGGTGTGCGGCTCTCTGTCTCGCTCGCGCGCTGCGGTCAGGCTCCTGTGTTCGCGCGCCGCAGCAGCAGAAGCTCATCATGATGCGATCAAACCTGCGTTTCCGCCGCTGCAGAGTTTCTCAGAGGAGGAGAGCATGATGAGAGACGCAGGTGAGACGCTGTTCACGAGACACACCTGAGTCCAGAAACACTCAGACCGCGTTAACGCTCTTCTTCTCTGTACTAGTGAATAAATTCGCCCAGGAGCGCATCGCCCCGTTTGTGTCCAAGATGGATGAGGATTCGGTGATGGATGCAGGCGTGATCAGCGCTCTGTTCGAGCAGGGCGTGAGTATCTCAGCACAACACTGATCACAGACACACCTGCTTCTACTAATGGTTTCATTTAATCCTGTGTGTGTGTGTGTGTGTGTGTGTGTGTCAGCTGATGGGGATCGAGATCGGAGCGGAGTACGGAGGCACGGGCTCCTCCTTCTTCTCCTCCATCCTGGTGATCGAGGAGCTGGCGAAGGTGGACCCGTCGGTGTCGGTGCTGTGCGACATTCAGAACACGCTCATAAACACGCTGCTGATGAACCTGGGCTCGGAGGAGCAGAAGCAGCACTACCTGCCGCGGCTGGCCAGCGATACGGTGAGACGCTCGCTGATGCTCTGAAGCGCTTCTGTGACTGACGACGCTCCTTCTCTTCTTCAGGTCGGCAGCTTCTGTCTGTCGGAGGCGGAGGCGGGCAGCGACGCGTTCTCTCTCAAGACTAAAGCAGAGAAACACAAGGATTATTACATCATCAACGGCTCTAAGATGTGGATCAGTAACGCAGAACACGCCGGAGTGTTTCTGGTGATGGCAAACGCAGAGCCGGCCGCGGTTAGTATGTGTGGAGTCAGACACTGAATTAGGGCTCGTTCACACTATGAATGATAACTATACTGATAACTGTAGCTATATTGGCGTCTATATCAACACACAGTAATGTTCTGCTCATTATAAGCGTGCCGCAGTTTTGTCGCCTGTCACTTTAAAAGCTGGAGCTTGTTAAAGCAGGTTGGATTCTGATTGGCTGTCAGTGTTTTTATTGTTCATCAGCTGTTTCAGTCTTGGATCTGTTTTCTGAAGTGTATCTTTA
>CM041809.1:35950938-35953438 GCA_023376895.1 Aspiorhynchus laticeps
CTCCTCATAACCCCGTTATAAACTGTGAATATTTATCTGCTAAATTCATCTCTTTATAATAGATATTATGTCCTTTTGTTAATATGACTGTTTTAATATATATTAAGACACTTTAAGTGTTTTGTCGCACTGTTTATGATTGAAATATTGCCGCAGGTGCTTAATATGAATTGCAAATGGCTAAAACTTGCATTTTGTTCAGAAATACCTATTCTTTTAAAAGATGATCTAAATATTTACAGATGAAAAATTGACACTTGAGTCTTCGAAACCATCACATAATTATTAATGGTTTTAATGGTTAAAAGTTGATTGTTTGTAATGGTATTTTTTGTGATGGTTGTATTGTTTATTGTATCATAATGTCTATAGACAGATGAATATTAATACTCGCTGCTGTGAGTCACGCGCGCATAAAATAAAGCTGCTTATGGAAATATGATCTCTTAATTAATATTTATCTCGTAGTGATTTAAAAGCTAAAACCTTGATTATTTATTCTTAAATGCTGTTTTAGCTGCAGATTGAAAATGCATGTTTGCTTTATACATGAAGCGAAATCTCACATAGTTATTTTATGTATAAAATATATTTTAATATAAAGATTTTAGTGTGCGGTTTTACAGAGAACATTTTTTTAATAATAAAGAATTTCTGTGAAAATATAAATGCTATCGTGCATTAATAACCTATAAGAAATAAAGGATTTTAAATGTAGCGGATTTATTTTTACGCGCCGTCGAGAATCAAATAATAATCAGTGTTTTAATAATGCATATGAATCAAAAAATCATATTTTGTTCTCCTCGTTACAAGCATTTATTAATTGTTTCTGTTTGGCGCCAGCAGCAGATCATTTCATTGAATAACAGAATGATAATTAATTATTAACATTTTTATTAAGATTATAGCCTAATATAATTTTAGCTCATAATGTCAGTTATCAAATACGCGCTTTCATAAATACATTGACTTTTTGTTATTTTTATTCTCTATTATAATGTTGAAAATAAATAAAAATAATGATTACAAGAATAGTTGGTAATCAGAAGCGCTTTATTAAGTCACTCAGAATCACAAACACATTCAATAATGAACATTAATTCATAATCATATAAAAATCCTCTAAAACACAAACATATTCACTTATTTCACAAACATTTTTAGACGTTTGTCAGACAATAAAATATATTTATAGTGCATGTGAACATCCACACTGAGAAATAAAGGCAATAACGATTAATATCAGTCCTGGAGTGAAAAACTGCATTAAAAATATATTAAAAATATACAGAAATACTGTGTTTTTCCAGCATTTACTGACATGAGACACAAACACAGAAGACCCGAGACTGACTGACTTTACACACATCTTTACAGAGAAAACCTGTCTATTTCAGACTATAATAATCATAATAATAATAAACACAGCTGCACCAGCGCTTCTCAGCAAAGCAAGACTTTATAATAAAAATAATATCTTTGTGTTTCTCCAGACGCTGAGTTCAGTGTTGTTCAGTCTGTGAGAGAGTTAACTCCTGGATCTGATGCAGGGGCAGGTGGTTAACTCTCTGATGGGTTAGTTAGTTAGTTAGTTAGTTAGTTCAGGTCAGTCTCAGCGCGTGCGGGTAATACAGCGCGTGCGCGAAGGCCAGGGCTGCGGGGGAGCGCGCGCTCTCCGCGTGCTCGTGGTAGAGGACGGGCACGCGCACGATCCTCTGCGCGTGCCCGAGGCTGGCGGCCTCCAGCTCGGCGGCGATCTGTCGCTTCCACTTGTTCCTGCGGTTCTGGAACCAGATCTTCACCTGCGTCTCGCTCAGGTGTAGCGCCGCCGCGAGCCCCGCGCGCTCCGAGCTGCTCAGGTAGCGCTTCAGGTCGAAGGTGGACTCCAGCTGGAACACCTGAGCGCGGGAAAACACGGTCCTGGTCTTCTTCTTGCGGCAGAGCTTCTTCTGAGAGCTGTCCTCCGTCTTCTGCTCGTCCGAGTCCGAGTCCAGCAGAAGCTCCGAGTCCGAGTCTTTATCCGGTCCTGCGCCTCTGCGACGCCTCGGACTGCACCTGCTGCTCACACACACACACACACACACACACACACACACACACACACACACACACACACACACACACACACACACACACACACAGACACAGAGAGGGAGACACACACACACACACACACACACACACACACACACACACACAGAGAGACACACACACACACACACACAGACACAGAGAGGGAGACACACACACACACACACACACACACACACACAGAGAGACACACACACACACACACACACACACACACAGACACAGAGAGGGAGACACACACACACACACACACACACACAGAGAGAGACACACACACACACACACACACACACACAGAGAGACACACACACACACACACACACACACAGACACAGAGAGGGAGACACACACACACACACACACACAGAGAGAGACACACACACACACACACACACACACAGAGAGA
>CM041809.1:35958438-35960938 GCA_023376895.1 Aspiorhynchus laticeps
GTGTGTGTGTGTGTGTGATAGAGAGAGAGAGAGTGTGTGTGTGTGTGTGTGAGTAGAGAGAGAGTGTGTGTGTGTGTGTGATAGAGAGAGAGTGTGTGTGTGTGATAGTGAGAGAGAGAGAGAGAGTGTGTGTGTGTGATAGAGAGAGAGAGAGAGAGTGTGTGTGTGTGTGAGAGAGAGAGAGAGAGAGATGAGTGTGTGTGTGTGTGTGATAGAGAGAGAGAGAGAGAGTGTGTGTGTGTGTGATGAGAGAGAGAGAGAGAGTGTGTGTGTGTGTGTGTGTGTGTGATAGAGAGAGAGAGAGTGTGTGTGTGTGTGTGTGTGTGTGTGTGTGTGATAGAGAGAGAGAGTGTGTGTGTGATGTTTTTTCTGTTGTAAGTGTTAGTTGCACACTTTGATGCCTGATGACAGGTAGAGGACTCACACATAAAGCACCGTCATGATAACAGCGTTCCATCCAGAGCCACACTCTTCCTAGTTTTGGTTTTGTTCAAAGCCACCGTGGAGAAAACTCTCTCTGCATCTGCGTCTGCGTGAGGAAGCCACAGCCATCCTTTGTGCGGTCGCACCGGGCCCCGTGCTGTGAGAGGGCCCTGCGGCGAACGGAAACCGGAACGGACCTATAGCCTACAGTGAATCAATTGTCTAATATATTTGGATGTTTCTTTTTAATGTTTAATTTGTGTCTTCAGTCACAAATAGCATTCTTTCGGAACAAAGGGGAAAAGTTCATTTTTAAGGCAAGAAAATAAACGCTTCTGTGTTGGAGATGGAATCTGTTATTAACCCTTACAATATCATCTGAATGTGAACTTGTGCAGGGCCGGCGCGTGCATATAGGCGAACTAGCCTGGGGCAACAGCACTGTTAGAGCGGCAAAAAAGGACAGATATTTTAGTTTATCTTGTATATATTTTTTTCATAAGATCAGATAACATTTGAAGCTGTCATATGGTCATGTTACAACCCCCTCAGCTGTTACAATGCACCACACCTACGGGGCATGTTGTCACATTTCACTTCCAATTTTTGAGAGTAAATAAAGAAAAACGTATACACTGTATTTACGAAACAAAGCGACATATTTGTACTAGTCAAGTGTGAGATTACTGTGGATAAAAAAAAATACTCTATTTTAAATTTAGACAATTTGAGAAAGCCAAAAAGTGTTACTTTGTGCCCCGCTCTCCCTATAATATATAACACAAGTGTAATGTTATCTATTAAATAGGCCTACATACATCCAAACCGTGTTTTATTTTTGTTTTAGCCAAGTAGAATACTAAATATTTAGCCTTTATCATATTTATAATGCTATACAGTGTTTAATTTGTGGAATAAAGCGGGGTGACGGATCCGGCATCAGAGCATGGAGAGGTCAGGGATCATTCGCAATCACTTGGTACCTTTAAAAAAAAAATTCAACAAAATTGTCTGGCTTTAATGATAATTACAATTTGCATATGATTTATATAATTATAATATGATTTATATTATTATTACTCCATTACACACAAGCACTTTTAGTTTAACAATTAATATAAAGCATTTGTTTTAAATTAATATTAATATATACAGATCATATGTAATATAAATAAGCTGTAGAATCAATAGATAACACTTTAAAAATGGTTACATGTGACCTTACATGTTCGAGTCTCTATCACTATATATTAACTATATAAACTAACTTCACGAGTTTCACTTGTGACTGCACTGATAGAGCAAGATCATTCCTTTAGTTGTCCTCTTTCATGGACAAGTACTTCAGTGGACGTGTTTAAATTCATCATATTCTTTAATCTCTTAACCTTTAATAAAAGAGTTTTGAATCTCGTGAGAAGTGAGTCACACTCGCTCTGTGTTGTGATTGGCTGTTCGGCAGTGATGTCACACTTGCTCTGTGTTGTGATTGGCTGTTCGGCAGTGATGTCACACTTGCTCTGTGTTGTGATTGGCTGTTCGGCAGTGATGTCACACTCGCTCTGTGTTGTGATTGGCTGTTCGGCAGTGATGTCACACTCGCTCTGTGTTGTGATTGGCTGTTCGCCGGTGATGTCACACTCGCTCTGTGTTGTGATTGGCTGTTCGCCGGTGATGTCACACTTGCTCTGTGTTGTGATTGGCTGTTCGCCGGTGATGTCACACTCGCTCTGTGTTGTGATTGGCTGTTCGCCGGTGATGTCACACTCGCTCTGTGTTGTGATTGGCTGTTCGCCGGTGATGTCACACTTGCTCTGTGTTGTGATTGGCTGTTCGGCAGTGATGTCACACTCGCTCTGTGTTGTGATTGGCTGTTCGCCGGTGATGTCACACTCGCTCTGTGTTGTGATTGGCTGTTCGGCGGTGATGTCACACTTGCTCTGTGTTGTGATTGGCTGTTCGGCGGTGATGTCACACTCGCTCTGTGTTGTGATTGGCCGTTCGGCGGTGATGTCACACTCGCTCTGTGTTGTGATTGGCCGTTCGGCGGTGATGTCACACTCGCTCTGTGTTGTGA
>CM041809.1:35965938-35973438 GCA_023376895.1 Aspiorhynchus laticeps
GTGTTTATGTGTGCGTGTGTGTTTATGTGTGTGTGTGTGTGTTTATGTGTGCGTGCGTGTGTTTGTGCGTGTGTGTGTTTATGTGTGTGTGTTTATGTGTGCGTGTGTGTTTATGTGTGCGTGTGTGTTTGTGCGTGTGTGTGTTTATGTGTGCGTGTGTGTTTATGTGTGCGTGTGTGTTTATGTGTGCGTGTGTGTTTATGTGTGTGTGTGTGTGTTTATGTGTGCGTGCGTGTGTTTGTGCGTGTGTGTGTTTGTGTGTGCGTGTGTGTTTGTGTGTGCGTGTGTGTTTATGTGTGCGTGCGTGTGTTTGTGCGTGTGTGTGTTTATGTGTGTGTGTTTATGTGTGCGTGTGTGTTTATGTGTGTGTGTGTGTGTTTATTGTGCGTGCGTGTGTTTGTGCGTGTGTGTGTTTATGTGTGTATGTTTATGTGTGCGTGTGTGTTTATTGTGCGTGCGTGCGTGTGTTTATACGTGTGTGTGTGTGTGTGTGTGTGCTCAGATGACCGGAGCAAACGAGTTCAAGCTGACCCAGGGTCCGGAGGACGGCGTCTCGGCTGTGAAGTTCAGTCCGAGCTCGGCTCAGTTCCTGCTGGTGTCGTCGTGGGACTGTACGGTCCGGCTGTTCGACGTCAGCGCTAACAGCATGAGGATGAAGTACCAGCATCTGGCGCCGGTGCTGGACTGCGCTTTCTATGTGAGGAGCGTCACAGAAACACACAGAACCACGCATTCGCTCGCTCCCGTGTTTGATCGGTGTGTGTCGTGTGTTTCAGGATCCGACTCACGCGTGGAGCGGCGGTCTGGACAGCCAGCTGAAGATGCATGATCTCAACACGGATCAGGGTGAGCTTATTTTCCCATTTTCCACACGTTGATGTGATTCTTTAGGGTAGAGCCTTGCATTTCGGCCTGGGCCTGACGGGCCCCGACCTTTTTACACCTCTAGGGCTTCGGGCAAATTTTCACGTCACGGTTCAGACGCGGGTCGGGCCTGTTTTAGGCTTCTCCTTATGTTTATATTTTAGACATCCATCAATTAGAGATGAAAAAAATGTCTGCGCTGATGGAAACAACACGAGTCCGTGCCGCGACTGAGAGCGTCTCGACGGTGTTTAGAGTCCTGAAGAGTTCTGCTTCAAATACACGCAATAAAGCCATAAAGCCCCAGCAAACGTAATAACCATGAATGTGTCCGGGGGAAATACTAAGGAGATTATTTACTAGTGTTTCCCACAGGATTTTGAGAGACTTGTGGCGGCAGGTTACACGTTAATTTGCATATGTATGACGTCAAGTTTGCGTTCAGACGAGTTTTGGCTCTTCAGATCTGTTCTACTCTATGAACTGTCACATACTGTAATATTATACAACTGAATGCCCAATAAAGCTGTTCACATTATATGTTCTGTTGTCATACATAAAACGAGTATAAATGGTAAACACGACCCATTAATACTACGTTAACCAGGAATCACTCACTATACTCCTTAAATCCTGATTTATAATCGCGACATCGTCTGATAAAATCAATATACATCTGACTTACACTAAAAAGCGACTAGATGCGGTGGTTTTGGCTGTATTACTGTTTTGTCTCCAGTGTTGCCAGGTTGGGCGGGTTGCCACCCAATTGGGCTTCTTTTGATCGGTTTGGACCGGAGAATAACGCATTGGGCGGGTAGACAAAATTTGGGCTGCTTTTAAAAATTAAAAGCCGCCCAATCAGCTGCTTTTTTTCTTCGCATTTATCTTTAGTCATGTTATTTTAATATGTTCGAGCTCAAAGTATCACAGTAAAATAATGTGTAGTGCAGTCATCAACTCATTTTTCCTGAACGCAACCCTTATTGGTTCAGTTTAACCGAGACCTGTCAGTGAATTCACCATCGTTTATGTTGCTGAGATGTGATGACTCTATAAAGAGCAAGATTTAAATGTGCAGCTATATATTCATTCATTCATTCATTTTAAGTGATTGCGATGCAAAGTGGCCTAAATATAAATTACACGAGAAAGAATCACAACGTGGATTATACGTGATGAGAGATGAAAAGAAGATTTCTAAATATAACTGTAACTGAAATGAGAGAACAGTTGAATGATTTATTAAAAATCAAAACTGAATATGGCGATGCTGTTCTGCATCAGAACATCTTTTAAACCGTGTGTGTGTGTGTGTGTGAGTGTGTGTGTGAGTGTGAGCGTGTGTGTGAGTGTGAGCGTGAGTGTGTGTGAGCGTGAGTGTGTGTGAGAGTGAGTGTGTGTGAGCGTGAGTGTGTGTGAGAGTGAGTGTGTGTGAGCGTGAGTGTGTGTGAGAGTGAGTGTGTGAGTGTGTGTGTGTGTGTGTGTGTGTGTGGTGTCCAGATTCTGCAAACTTCTGCATTATGTTCTGAAATGTGTACTTGGTGAAATACGTGCTGTAGTTCTGTCTGAAGATAAAGCACAAGACAAAGGTATAAGCGCATTATTGTTGCTAATTGTTATTATTATTATTTTATTTTTGCTGTCAGATATACAGTATGTATCAATGAATATTGTTTGTCTGTCGGGGGTGTGTGCATGAACGAGAATAAATGCCAGCTAATTTACATTGCTTTCTGATCACGTTATTGCGCACAAAAATTAGCTTATTCTTACTGAAGACATTGAAAATGAAGCATTTTTTCAGGGTTAAAGTCATCAGTTAATTTCTTAATTGCCGCTTTTAACGCATTTGCCCTCCTTGTTCCTGTGAAATTGATTTATCTTTATTTTATTTTGTCGTCATTATTTTATTTTAAGGAGATAAAAATGGTCCTTATCCACCTTGATTGACATGGCAATTAAATTCTCATCATTTTGGCAGTTAAAATTTTGGGCTGGTTTTTGTTGAAGTGGACGGGTTTTGGTGAGCTTTTGGGCTGGAAATCGTCCCGATCTGGCAACACTGTTTGTCTCATTCGGCGCACTGCCTGCGTCTGAATAACAAACTATGCGCATATTAACACGAATTATGTTCATATTTAAAAGTCCAAACAGTCAGTAAGCGACAGCTGCTTGGAAACGCTGTTTTGTTAATGATTCGTCTGCTGCGTTAAAGCGCTGCTTCTCTGCTCAGAAGAGACGCCGAGAGAGGCGACGCTGCGCCGGGGGTCAGAGCTCGCGCTCGCGGGACAGTTCTGGCGACTTCTTCCAACTAGGGATGTGCGGGTCTAGTCGACTAAACGGTGCAGCTCCTACTAGACGACACTGAAAACAATAGTCGACTACACGAGAGAAAACCCCCCCGATGATTTTATCATTCAAATTACCATCATTTTAACATTACATTTAAAACATTTTAAAGAACAGTTAAAATAAAACTTTTGAAAAAGAATACATATCAAAATATATAAATATTTTTAAAAGCGTATCTGAACTATAATTTTACCTCACATGCGTTTTCTTCATGTCAGTTGCGGCGAGCTCCACGCGAAAGACCAGCAAGGTGTGGATTATTTTGAATTAGAAGGAAATGGAAACGTTTTTTGTAAACTGTGTAATGTCAAATTGGCTTACAATAACTTTACTGGAGCTATGCGTAATCATATTCAATACAGGCATGTGTTAGCTTGGAGTCTAGCCAAAGCCAAATGTGAATCATGTCATACACTACAACCTGCCGCTGCGGTCCGCGATCCTATCCGCGCTGTATATTCCTCTAAACGAAGACCCACTTCGGTGGTGCTGCGGGATTTCCAGGATCTTCTCGAAACTGTCTGCTTGCTTGTAGTTATCTCTCTGTGTGCCTGTGACTTCAGCTCCTGCCGAGCGCGGGGTTTTTTTCAAGTGCAGAATCGCCTCTAGTCCCGTCTTTCTCCAGACGTTAACATGTTAAATTCACTGAACAAATGCGCACGGTCTGAGTAAGTAAAACGAGCTTTGTTTTGTTTTTAGACAATATAGCCAACATGAAGTACATTTTTAAAAGCCGTTTTAATGCTATTCCTTGATAAACTTTCCTATTGTTTTAAACTTTTGTTTTAATATGTTGGCTAACGTTATATGAAAATGAAGAATTCTGTCAGTCTATTGATTGATTTTCCATTTCTGCATTGCTCCAGGCGATCTGAATAAATAAGCTATGCACTGGTTTATGAAGAGTGTATGCTCTTCCTTTTTTTCTGTTTAACGACCGCCTAAAATTATAACGCGAGGCAAGCATACGGCATAATCGTGACCTATTTTTAGCAGAATTCATTGAGGGATTTGACAGTGATTCAAAGATTAAGTATTTCAACTGTATGCTGTTATATAGACACACGCAGTTTTTTTTTTTTTTCATTTTTGGGGGGTTTCTAGCTTTTAGACTAGTCGACTAGTCGGATACAAAACTTCCGTTTAAACGACAGTCAAATTAGTCGTAGCGCACATCCCTTCTTCCAACTGAACGATAGCTTAGGTTTTTTCAGAAAAGTCTCTAGGTTTGTCAGTATGTACCTGTTGTGGGAAAAAAGCCCCCAAAAGGGTCTGAAAGTTGCTAAATATTCTGCTAAAGTCGGCTCTTGTGTGAGAAACGCGGGAGCTGATGTCAGCGGGCGGTGGATATTGTTGCGGCCCGCCACAGATAAATCAGCGTATGGGAAACACTGGAGCTCGTCTGTGGGAGTGTGGACCGTTCTGGAGCACAGAAACGCGCCGGGCGAGGGGAGGTGTTCCACTAACAGTTAGTTAACCCTTTAGGCGCCAGGTTTTTTTAAAAAAAATGCTGGATTTTGACATCAAGATTTCAAAAGCTTGTGGCTTGAAAAGGCTTAAAGATAGAGATCTACTGTAAATTAGAAAAATGTTGGGCATGACCTAAAGTCTATGTGGGGTGTAAATATACTCATCTAATTTGCATATTATGACGTCAACAGGGGGGGCGGTCCTCTTGAATTTCACAATATTCAGGAAATAGTAGATATTAAATTTTTGTTTGAACTTATTTGCATGTTTGTTTGTTTTTTTGTCTTTTTATCCTCATTCCAAATGATCAGAAAAGAGGAAATCAACAATAAAACAGGAGAAAGTACTAAATTATTACTATATCACTATCCTATATAGTAGTAAAACTCATGTGAACAGTAGCCTACTTTTTGATCAGTTCATCAGTAATATTCAGGAAATAATAGATATTGAATGGATGTTTGAGCTTATTTGCATGTTTGTTTTGTTTTTTGTCTTTTTATCCTCATTCCAAATGATCAGGAAAAGAGGAAATCAACAGTAAAATGGGAGAAAGTAGTAAATTATGACTATATTACTCTGCCATAGTAAAATACATGTCTATTTTGTGATCAGTTGACCAGCTATCTGCCCATTCAGGTATCTTAGTGACACAGTTTATAGTTCTTGAGAGTATGGTAGACCAACCCCACACTGACCGGACCTGTACTGGCGGCCCGTAGAGCGCAAGCGATCAGAAAAAAAGACGCAATCTGGCCGATCATCAGCACCGCGGCGCGGAGCCAGCGGCGCTCCGTGAGCTCAGAGATCAGCAGCTCTCCTATGAACACTACGACCACGTCCACCCCTACCACCCCCATCCCCGTTGGGCAAAGGGTCAAATGATCACTTGTGCTTCGTGAACTCTCTCGCCTTGCATGGCGGCACCATTGCGCTGCAAAGATGTACCGGGAGAAGCGCGATCATTAGACGGCCGATCGTCATTTCCAAAAGGCAAATATTCCCCTTCAGAGTCAGAATCGGCGAATAACATTTGCAACACATCCTCACGGTACAACTTTCTATTAGCCTTTTGACGATTTTCTCTCACAAATCTCACAATTCACTCGTGACGCTGTGAACTGAACTGCTTCCGCATCAATGACACGATCGCTCACTTGCTCTGCTATTTCCTCGAACACTTTGAATAGGAACAGGACGTAATTTTGGTCTAGAATCGAAGTACTACATGTCTGCCATCTAGTGGTAGGGAATACAAATGAGATATTACACCAGATAAGGAACTACGGTCTATTTGATTAAGTATGACGTCTTGTCGCAATTTTGCGACTTTGGCGCTTAGAGGGTTAATCGATCGCAGATGGTTTCATTATCTCGGGCGGATATAAAAAAGTGCAAGTCTATTATAATAATAGTAAGAAAACAAAAAATGTGTCCCCAAATATACTTGGACGGCCGTTAATATCCCTGGGCGGCCCGCTCAGGTAACGTCTATGTGAGGGAAACACTGGACTAATAAACTAATGCTTTCTGAGTCCGTGTCGCAGAGATGAAGATGCGGATCCTGACTCGCCGTCTCCTCAGACGCGCCTTTAGAGAGATATGCATCTTTATTGATTATGATCAAGATTATAATAAAAGTGTTTTCAAATTCAAAAAAGTGATAATTTAAAGCTTTCTATAGCTATATTCATCATGTCTGTGAGGCATGTATTCGCTCCTGTTCAAGACCAGACGGCAGAAACATGTTTGTTTTCTTTATTTTATAAAAGCACGTTTTGTTGATATTGTGAGCGCACACACATAAAAGTAGACCCTTTACAGCATTACTCTTACCTTTATCAGGAAAAAATGATGTCGTAGGATATTTTAAGTCGTTTCATAGGCTAGCGCACATTATTATTATTATAGCGCAGGTTTAACGTTTAAGCATTGTTATATGCTTGAACTGTTTTAGTATATCAATAGATTTTATTTTATGCAAGTCGTGATGATTTGAGGATAAACTGATCAAACATGGCTATGATCAGCTCACTGTCTGCCGCTTGGTCGTTACTTTAAAAAAACTAAAACTTTGGACTAATTACTATATTTAATGCTCCAAACGTTTCTCTAAATACTTATTAAAAAACAAAATATAATCATTTTGCCATTACATACAAAGCTGAAGTATTTTAATAGCTGAAACAGCTGTTTTGGGAGAAGGGGGAAAAAAGGGTCGGACTCGGGTCGGTAATTCTGATAAGCTGTCGGACACGGGCCGGACTAGGGTCTAAATTTGAGGCCCGTGCAGGGCTCTACTTTAGGCTCTTAATGAAAAGCCTATAACATACTTTGGTTAAAATTTCTCAATGGTAGTGTAAAAAACACCCTTTTTACCCTGTCAAAATCAGCTCTGTTCACTGCAAGCAATTTCGGTGCATGTCTCTTTAAATGCTAATGAGCTCTGCTGACCCCGCCCCTCTCTTCTGTGGAGTGACTCTTAACTTTAGCCACATTTAGCTGCGGCACATTATTAGGAAAGGTGATACTCACTTCTTCTGGAGGTGAAGCTGGATCACGCATGATTCACGGTCACAGCATGGGTCCAGAGACGTGAGAAGAGAGAGAAGCACGTAGTGATGTCTGGGTTAGCCACATGCATATCTGATTAATCTAATATAGGGATATTATCATGCTGCATGTTACCCGTGTTTCATGCTCAAAGGCAATGCCTGATGTTGACCGGGTTATGTGAGACGGTCATATTGCTTCTAGATGTTTTTTTTTTTAAATACTGATGTTATAACAATGCAGCAGTAGGCATACTTC
>CM041809.1:35978438-35980938 GCA_023376895.1 Aspiorhynchus laticeps
AATCCTCCTTTTACCCACGGCACAATAATGGCCATTAAAGGAACACTCCACTTCTTTTGGAAATAGGCTAATTTTACATCTTAAACAGTTGAGTTTTACCGTTTTTGAATCCATTCAGCTGATCTCCGGGTCTGGCGGTAGCACTTTTAGCATAGCTTAGCATAGATCATTGAATCTGATTAGACCGTTAGCATCTCGCTATGATATTACGCAGCACCTGAAAGTAGTCCCCAGCTAGGTAACTAGATATGATATAGCCGGGGACTACTTTCAGGCTCTGTGTAATATCATCTGATGCACTCATGGTACGGCAGCAAAGCTCCTTGATTATTACGCTGGAATGAGAGTATAGTTATTATCCATATCAGTCTAGAAAATCACAACTTATCATTTTCCGTCAGTCTTAGTACACGATGTAACTACAGAAGAGTCCAGCTTTAAATAGGAGAAATATCAGAAACTCTTTGGTCATTTTTGAGCGAGATGCTAACGGTCTAATCAGATTCAATGATCTATGCCAAGCTACGCTAAAAGTGCTACCGCCAGACATCGTCTGAATGGATTCAAACACGGTAAAACTCAACCGTTTAACTCTTGGGGAGATATAAAAAGAGCCTATTTCCAAAAAAAGTGGAGTGTTCCTTTAAGTGAGTTTTTTTCTTATTTCAAACAGAAAACAAGAATATTTTGCTTAACCCATTGGCAGATTATTTTGCTTGTTTCAAGCAAAAACTCACTTAATTTTGACTTGTTTTTTCTGAAAACAAGACAATTTTTACTAATCTAGAAAATCTTGGTTACACTTTATTTCGATAATCCACTTTAGACATTCTACTAACTATAAGTAACTTTATAACTACATGTCAACTACATGTCTACTAACTCTCAGTAGGGTAGGTTTAGGGTTAGTAGAGTAAGTTGACATATACTAGCAAAGCTTCTCATAGTCAGTATATTGTGGACTCGTCAAAATAAAGTGTTAGCAGATATTAATCAGACGGTCTACTAATACTCTAATGACTGCTAGTTGACACGTAGTTGCAGAGTTACTTACTGTTAGTAGAATGTCTAAAGTGGACTATCAGAATAAAGTGTTGCCAAAATATTTTTTTTAGATATTTTGGCTGGAAACAAGACAAAAAAAAATCTAAGAAAGGCATTTTTTGCAGTGTACTTGTTTTTTTTGTTGTTGTAATTAGTGTGTGTCTGTCTCTCTCTCTCTGTGTGTCTGTGTGTGTGTGTGTGCAGGCGGTTCTGACGGCTTCGTGAACATTTGGGATCCGTTCCACAAGAAGCGTCTGTGTCAGTTCCACCGATACCCCAGCAGCATCGCGTCTCTGGCGTTCAGTATAGACGGCTCTCTGCTGGCCATCGCCTCCTCGTACATGCATGAGCTGGGAGACGTTTCTCACCCCGCCGACGCCGTCTACATCCGCCAGGTGACCGACGCCGAGACCAAGCCCAAGTGAGTCCACCTGCCTTCTCTTTCTTTATATGTATAGCTCTGTTCACGATACAAACCGTTGCAAAGCAGCTTTACAGAGAATTAAAGTGTCTACTTTATACTTAGTAGCTGATCAGTGGTGACCGTGTCAATGTAAGGAGTGTGTAGAAGTCGGTCTAATAATCGGGTAGAAGTCGGTCTAATAATCGTGTAGAAGTCGGTCTAATAATCGGGTAGAAGTCGAAGTCGGTCTAATAATCGGGTAGAAGCCGGTCTAATAATCGGGTAGAAGCCGGTCTAATAATCGGGTAGAAGCCGGTCTAATAATCGTGTAGAAGTCGGTCTAATAATCGTGTAGAAGTCGGTCTAATAATCGGGTAGAAGCCGGTCTAATAATCGGGTAGAAGCCGGTCTAATAATCGGGTAGAAGCCGGTCTAATAATCGGGTAGAAGTCGGTCTAATAATCGGGTAGAAGTCTGTCTAATAATCGGGTAGAAGTCTGTCTAATAATCGGACAGAAGTCTGTCTAATAATCGGGTAGAAGTCTGTCTAATAATCGGGTAGAAGTCTGTCTAATAATCGGGTAGAAGTCTGTCTAATAATCGGGTAGAAGTCTGTCTAATAATCGGGTAGAAGTCTGTCTAATAATCGGGTAGAAGTCTGTCTAATAATCGGGTAGAAGTCTGTCTAATAATCGGGTAGAAGTCTGTCTAATAATCGGGTAGAAGTCTGTCTAATAATCGGGTAGAAGCCGGTCTAATAATCGGGTAGAAGTCTGTCTAATAATCGGGTAGAAGTCTGTCTAATAATCGGGTAGAAGTCTGTCTAATAATCGGGTAGAAGTCTGTCTAATAATCGGGTAGAAGTCTGTCTAATAATCGGGTAGAAGTCTGTCTAATAATCGGGTAGAAGTCTGTCTAATAATCGGGTAGAAGTCTGTCTAATAATCGGGTAGAAGTCGGTCTAATAATCGGACAGAAGCCGGTCTAATAATCGGGTAGAAGCCGGTCTAATAATCGGACAGAAGCCGGTCTAATAATCGGGTAGAAGCCGGT
>CM041809.1:35990938-35995938 GCA_023376895.1 Aspiorhynchus laticeps
ACACACACACACACACACACACACCACAGACGAACGTTATAGACATCAGAAAACACACACACACACACACACACCACAGATGAGCGTTATAGACACCAGAAAACACACACACACACACACACACACACCACAGACGAGCGTTACAGACACCAGAAAACACACACACACCACAGACGAGCGTTACAGACACCAGAAAACACACACACACCACAGACGAGCGTTACAGACACACACACACACACCACAGACGAGTGTGTGTGTGTGTGTGTGTGTGTGTGTGTGTGTGTGTGTGTGTGTGTGTGTGTGTCTGTAACGCTCGTCTGTGGTGTGTGTGTGTGTGTGTGTGTGTGTGTGTTTGTAACGCTCGTCTGTGGTGTGTGTGTGTGTGTGTCTGTAACGCTCGTCTGTGGTGTGTGTGTGTGTCTGTAACGCTCGTCTGTGGTGTGTGTGTGTGTGTCTGTAATGCTCGTCTGTGGTGTGTGTGTGTGTGTGTGTGTGTTTTCTGGTGTCTGTAACGCTCGTCTGTGGTGTGTGTGTGTGTGTGTTTTCTGGTGTCTGTAACACTCGTCTGTGGTGTGTGTGTGTGTGTGTGTGTGTTTTCTGGTGCCTGTAACACTCGTCTGTGGTGTGTGTGTGTGTGTGTGTCTTTTCTGGTGTCTGTAACGCTCGTCTGTGGTGTGTGTGTGTGTTTTCTGGTGTCTGTATCGCTCATCTATGGTGTGTGTGTGTGTGTGTGTGTCTGTAACGCTCGTCTGTGGTGTGTGTGTGTTTTCTGGTGTCTGTAACGCTCGTCTATGGTGTGTGTGTGTGTGTGTGTGTGTGTGTGTGTGTTTTCTGGTGTCTGTAACGCTTGTCTGTGGTGTGTGTGTGTGTTTTCTGGTTTCTGTATCGCTCATCTATGGTGTGTGTGTGTGTGTGTGTGTGTTTTCTGGTGCCTGTAACACTCGTCTGTGGTGTGTGTGTGTGTGTTTTCTGGTGCCTGTAACACTCGTCTGTGGTGTGTGTGTGTGTGTGTCTTTTCTGGTGTCTGTAACGCTCGTCTGTGGTGTGTGTGTGTGTGTGTGTTTTCTGGTGTCTGTATCGCTCATCTATGGTGTGTGTGTGTGTGTGTCTGTAACGCTCGTCTGTGGTGTGTGTGTGTTTTCTGGTGTCTGTAACGCTCGTCTGTGGTGTGTGTGTGTGTGTGTGTGAGTGTTTCAGTGTGTTTCAGTGTGTGTGTGTTCGCTGTTCGCTGTCAGCTCTTTTCACTGCTTCTGTAAGATCAGACTTTGGTTCATCTGTATTTCTTCTTCTCCAGACTCTGAGGATCATCTCAAGCGGAGGTAAAGACCGTCTTCATCAATCAAACTCGGTTTGAAGCTTCACGTGCTCCAGCAACACGAGCGTCTCTGGTTTCACCGGAGCTGAAGGACAGGCCGGTTATGAGGGAGATTCCAGCGTTCAGTGCAGTTACACCTGAACAACACCAGAGACGAGCATCATCCACTGATGCTGGAATACATTACTCAGGAGCTACACACCTGAACTAAACACCTCGACGCTCCTCCATCAACCCTCCGATCATCAGACCGTCCGGTCATCTGCGTGTGTCTCAAACTGACCTCACTGACCACCATCCATGACCTAAACCTGCTTTAACCTGGTGAAACCGATTCTAGCTTTCAAAGATCAAACCTCAATCACGCTCTCCTTCAGTTCAAATCATTAAATCGTCATTTCCCTCAAACCTGGTGTGACCGATTGATTCGGTCATCATGTAGTCTGTTCAGAACCTGCACTGATTTATCAACGTTGTAAATAAAGCAAAGATTGCTGGAGTATATTTGATGAGTTTCACTGTTCATTCAATGTGTTACACTGCAAAAAATGCTTTTCTTTTTTCCAGCGAAAATATCTAAAAATTCTTAAATCATGAAAAAACAAGTTTTCAGAAAAAAGTCAAAATTAAGTGTTTTTTCTTATTTCAAACAGAAAACAAGAATATTTTGCTTAACCCATTGGCAGATTATTTTGCTTGTTTCAAGCAAAAACTCATTTAATTTTGACTTGTTTTTTTCTGAAAACAAGACAATTTTTACTAGTCTAGAAAATCTTGGTTACACTTTATTTCGATAATCCACTTTAGACATTCTACTAACTATAAGTAACTTTATAACTACATGTCAACTACATGTCAGCTAATTCTCATTCATTTGCAACTACATGTCTACTAACTCTCAGTAGGGTAGGTTTAGGGTTAGTAGAATAATTTGACATATACTTGCAATGTATCTCATAGTCAGTATGTTGCGGATCCATCAAAATAAAGTGTTAGCAGATATTAATCAGACAGTCTACTAATACTCTAATGACTGCTAGTTGACACGTAGTTACTTACTGTTAGTAGAATGTCTAAAGTGGACTATTGAAATAAAGTGTTACCAAAATCTTTCTTGATTTTTTTTTTATATATATATATATATATATATATATATATATATATATATATATATATATTGGCTGGAAACAAGACAAAAAAATCTAAGAAAAGCAATTTTTTTGCAGTGTACTTGTTTTTTTTTAGTAATTAGTGAAATTTACTAGCAATATCCGAGTGAAAATTACATAATTTTTTCAGTGTGTGTGTGACTTTCTCTCGTCTGTGGAACACAACACAAGATATTTTGAGAAATGTCTGTTTATCATCAATATAATGAAAGTCAATGGGGTCCAGTGTTGTTTGCGGAGTATCTTCAGTCGTCACAGAAGATGGAAAGTGCTGCCGGTTTGAAGGACAGTGATCAGGTTCACGTGTGTTAATGAGGTGAAGTGAGTTATCTGAGACTGCATGCAGACGACGGCGTGTTCGGTCACGTCTGCTCCGGCTCGTTTATCCGTAACGCTCGCAGCGAGACGTGTGTGTGGAGCTTGTATTAGACACTGATCAGTGACTTCCCAGACAGTACAACTATGTTGCAAAACAATGTTTTATGCTACATTTTTAATACTACAGACGTAAACAAAATAAAACGGATGTGCGAAAGGATGTAAAGCATTATTCACGAGCATTGCAGTCTGGTTCTATCTATGTATTTTTAGTTTACATAATGTTTGCATAAAATTAAACTGTATTGCACTAGATCTGATGTTTTGATCATTCAAATGCATGAGTGGAAGATTTAGTTGCATTGCATTTTAATTTTATAAAACTGTACTGAATGTAACTACACTGCAACCAAAGCGAAACACTGTGTTTTAACGTTTCAACTCTCGTGCTGTGCTGAAAATCCTCATCTGGTGTTGTTTTCTTTCAATTAGCAATTAGGCCTCATTGATTGCAGCTTACGCACCAGTTCTTAAGGGATAAAAGCATTATTTGTGATAGTTTAACAAGCATCCACAGCACTCTTTCCTCATTATTTCTCTCTCTCAGTTAACGAATCTGTTCTTCAGTGAATCAGGATCGGTCTCAACGATGAGCTTTCCTTCATTCAGTCTGAAGCGCATTGACTCCAGGCTCAATCCACGTCTGATTGAATTTGCTCCTCACAAACATTTCTAATGGCATTAGACGAGCCGCACGCACACAACTAACTCCATTTAGCAGCCAAATCGGGTTTAAAGACCATATTGATGCCAAGCGTTATTAAGTGTGATCATCAAAACAACAGACAATGGGCCAAAGCGTCCACTAACCGGTAATTCCACAGAAGCCAAACAGATCTGATTTACAGAACGAGGAAACGCAGATAAGACTGTTTGAGATACATATGGAAGCACAAGTTCTGATAAAACCTGGCTAATCTCATCTGAGAATGAACTTCAGCCAATCAGCATGATCGTGGCAGATTTAATTGGCAATTAGGAAGAGGACATTCATTTAAAGGGAGACACTGATGGCAAAAACACTGTTTTTCATGCACCGGTCAAGATTGAGATTTTGGTCTTTTTGGCTTTTCATAAAGTGTTTTTTCAGACTAGTGGAAAGAAAACATCCAAAATAAGTGTTTATTTTATAGCACTTTATCTATTTGTGTCAATAGATTTCAATTACAATACATATTTTTAAAGGCTGTTTTCTCAAAATGAGTTTTTTCTCCTACACCGAGTCATAAATCTCCACCAAACTTTTTTATTCCTATAGTCTATATCCTGAGGGTTTTTACCAAGGGATTTGTTCATATATAAATTGCTTGATTATATACGACATTTTAATCCCCCAAAAGTTGTGAAAATATCGTGTTTTCTGTCCGTTCTAAGCATTTTTTGAATTATGGAGTGACAAAAATGAGATACACAAAATTCCAAAATTTTGACTCTAATATGACATATAAACTGACATCATCCAGTGTTTAGATTTTTTGTACTAGAAATGCATGCAAATCAGCGCATATTTAATTAAACAATCACTCAATTGCATATTTAAACTTAACATTTTAGAAATCTTGTTTGCAATTATCACTGTAATCAATCAGCTGGGTTAGTAAGGCGATAACTATTAGTTGTTTTTACTCTATTCACCTCGCCTTAAAGTGCCTCGTTTCCTAAACTCCGTCCGTCACTGGTCAAGCTCAGGGGTCAGTGTCTAGCTGGTTAGTCCGGGTTAGTTAACTCCTGCTGGCTGCACAAAGCATCTTTCTGTGATTCTGACAAAACAACATTTAGTCAAGCAACGCATCAGTGGCGAATACTTGATTATACCCCACTCGATGGTTTAAACGGTGAATATTTTGGGAAGCGCTCTCAAAAACGGCCTTATATTTAACTGACTATACACAGAGACACTAGAACATCCAAACAAATGACACTCCACCTGTGATCATCCATACAGTTATTTCCATTTTCCCACTTTACCCTAAACAATTACCAGACTCACGAGTGGCTAGAAACAGACGTCCTCAGCTAAACACGAAGCACGATGTGGAATCAGACACACGCTTCCCACCATCTGCATAATGAAGTGAACTTCAGCTGGAAACGCCATTCGGTTCCTTCAGTAAATGCAAACCGAGGCTATTGAA
>CM041809.1:36003438-36010938 GCA_023376895.1 Aspiorhynchus laticeps
GAAATATGTCAACAACTAGACTTTATCGTTATTATTGCGGGAAGACTAATTCTTATGGTGGGGAGAATTTTTACCGGTATATCGCAAACGATAAGATATCGCCCATCCCTAGTTAGGATCTTTCTGTAATACGCCGCACGTTAACCGGAGCAGAACCCCCTCCGGAGCTCCGCCTGTGTTCATCAGACGCACCTGAGATCCAGGACGGCGTGAAGGCGTCGGAGAGCCAGGACACGTATCCCTCACGCAGCGAGCGCAGGAACGGCTCCACGTCTGCACAGGACAGCAGCTGCTCCGTCTGCAGCAGATCCTCGCTCAGAACACAGTCTGCAGAGAGGAACAGCACTCTGGGAATGAAGAGATTGGGCCGGAGGTTCAGCCCGCAGCGCTTCATGTGACTGTGCAGGTTGCTGGTTTTCACCTGCAGACACAAACACCAGCAGATCCACATCATCCGCTGATCAGAAACACAGTGAATGTGACGGAGGACGTGATCAGAGTCAAAACGCTCAAAATGAGCCTCAAATGCAAAATAATAAGCATATCAGGGACAGTAAAGATCCATTTTAAAAAAAAGAAGAAGCTGTAATTACTTTATACAGTATATTCACATTTGAAAACAAATACGCTTAGAAAATGTAAATATATATATATACTGTATATATATGTGTGACCCTGGACCACAAAACCAGTCTTAAGTGTCAATTTTTCAAAATAAATAATCTTTCCATTGATTGTTATGATAGGACAATATTTGGCTGAGATGCAACTATTTGAAAATCTGGAATCTGAGGGTGCAAAAAAATCTAAATATTGAGAAAATCACCTTTAAAGTTGTTCAAATGAAGTTCTTAGCAATGCATATTACTAATCAAAAATTAAGTTTTGATATATTTACGGTAGGAAATTTACTAAATATCTTCATGGAACATGATCTTAATATCCTAATGATTTTTGGCATAAAAGAAAAATGGATAATTGATAATTTTGAGCCATAATGTATTGTTGTCTATTGCTACAAATATACCTGTGTTACTTATGACTGCTTTTGTGTTCCAGGGACACATATGGTAAACATATTACAGCTTTATTTATCATTATGCTCTCATATTGATTTTGTTTAATTTTTGTATTGTGTTTTTGCAAAGTTATGTGCTTGCTGTTTGCATTTTATAAAACACATTTGGGTCAGTTTGACCTGCAAACATTATAATAATTATTAATTATAATAATAGTGTTTTATGGTGGTCGAGAGAGCTCAACGCGCTGCAAATGAAAAAACACATGCAAATTAATAAACCATCTTCATCAGTTGGACAGCACATCTGCTGCAAATACTCACAACACTAACAAATACAAACGCGCTGAGAAAACAGAAACACGTTGGAATGTTTAAGGGAACCGCAACAAGTGACGAACCTGGTTGGGATATGCTTATCAATCTCAGTGATATTAATAGCCTAAATAAGCTGACGAAGTACACAATTACTGTAACTGTGAAACATTATGTAAGCTGGCTACTTTTACAACTTCCCTTACAAAAATTAACCATGGTTTTACTATTAAAATAAATGAATAGGCTAAATAAATAGCCTATAGGCCTATATTATGTATATTTTTATTATTATGTGACCACCCTGCATAGAGTTTGGGTCACAAATATATTAAATTATTTGTATATATTTTGTTTTGTATCCATGTATGTCTATTTCTATATACATGTGTATATAGAGAATGAGAAGCTGACGTCACGCCGTGTTGAGTTCTGTGAAACTGCTTTGTTTACATTTAGTCATTTAGCAGATGCATTTATCCAAATTGTAAAGGTTTGATAGAACTGGCTGGAAGAGAGCATTGCAATAGTCAAGTCTGGACAGAACAAGAGCTTGAACAAGGAGTTGTGAAGCATGTTCAGAAAGAAAGGGCCTGATCTTCTTGATGTTGAATAAAGCAAATCTCAAGTCTGAGAAAGTCAGCTGATCATCAATCATAACTCCAAGGCTTCTGGCTGTTTTTGAAGGAGTTATGGTTGGTGTGTCTAACTGGATGGTGAAATTGTGATGAAACGATGGGTTTGCTGGAACCACAAGCAGTTCGGTCTTAACCAGGTTGAGTTGAAGGTGATGGTCCGTCATGTCTGTTAGTCAAGTTGAGATGCGAGCAGCTATCGTCGGATCATCAGGATGGAATGAGAGGTAGAGTTGAGTGTCATCAGCATAGCTGTGATATGAAAAGCCATGTTTCTGAATGACAGAACCTAGAGATGCCATGTAGACAGAGAAGAGAAGCGGTCCAAGAACCGAGCCCTGAGGCACACCAGTAGCTAGATGCTGCGACTTGGACACCTCACCTCTCCAAGATACCTTGAAGAACCTATCTGAGAGTTAAGACTCAAACCTATGGAGTGTGGTTCCTGAGATGCCCTTTCTCAATAGGGTTGACAGGAGGATCTGGTGGTTAACCGTGTTAAAAGCAGCGGACATATCCAGCAATATATATATATATATATATATATATATATATATATATATATATACACACACATACACGTTTAACCGCCATACTTGCAGGATAGCGCTGTCCTTCCGCTATTGAGTTTAGGGCAGTATTTTGATTTTTTGTCGTGATTGTGAAATATGTCACCATTGCATGCCATTCATGCTGCATCGTTAATTGCAATAGTAACTCAGATCATCTTTCTGAGAGAAAACTGGATAATGCAGTACATTTTTCGCCTTTTCTATGTGTAAAAACATCAAGAGAAGCAGGTCGTGGAGATGACTAGAAGACGCCGGAGATTAAATCTATTAATAATGTCATTGATAAAACCCACTGCCTGTCACTCAATAAAAGAATCACATTGCTGGGTGTTTTTGAAAGTTTTGATTTTGTATGGTTTTATAATTAACATTACCTTCTTTGCGACTCTCACTCGTTTTGTGAATTAGCAGAACTTGAACGGGGACTTTCTAAAACCCTGAACATAAATAACGCTTCATGTGGCTTAATGTAAAGACAATATTGTAAAGCACAAACTATGCGCAGATATGCATATCAGCTCAAAATGTGAACGCAACACTTTTATTTACAGGTTAAGCATTTTCCTCTTATATAAAGAACACGTGATATTAAAAGACCACATTCTGTGCACACCTTACTAATAAAGCATATATGTGCAGAAAACAGATGATCCCAAAATATGATCCTTCAATATCACTGTCATAATCCATAAGTGTTTTCCTCATCACGGTTTTCTAAAGGGATGAAAAGGCTTAACGTTTAAACACGTTGCGTTCATATATTCTGGGCTCATCTGCATATCTTTTATCATCACTGTCTTAGTATATTAAACCAGCATTTTAAAACTCTTAACGGTTCACAAGCTCCTAGGGATTTGATAATGCTTGTCATTTGTTGAAATAAATATAAAAAATACAGTGTGTTCGTGTCTGTTCACTGCATGTGACCCACAATCTCTCTTAAGGTTAGTTAAATGTATTAAATTTCAGGCCAAACTATAATTTACATGATTTAATGTTCAAATAATTTCTTTCAATTGATCATTTGTGTAATTTTAAGATATTTGTGTAGTAAGGAACTCCATTCATGTATGATTTATCATGTATGATTTGACTATTTATAAGTCATTTGTGTATTACATGTATTACCTGAAATACTTGTTTATCTGAGATATTTATGAGTAAATCAAGATGTGTGGAAGAATTAGAACATTTTTGTATATATGGTTATTTATTTATTTATTTGCTGTTATTTGATTTAAGTATCTATGTGTTTATGAATTCTGTGATTCAAAGTGTTTTAATGGAATACAATGTTTATTAAAGACAACAAAGAGGACAAACACTAACTCTTGTCTCTCATTTACTGTTAAATCAAGAGAGTACTACAATTACAGTATATAAAAATAAATACAAATAATAAACAGTATAGTTAATAGCATTAATGCATAGTTAATGCTATAGTTAAACCATGGTAAATTAAAAACACTAACCATAGTTTAACCATGGTATGTACAACTGTGGTTATATAAAGAGTAATCAATATGCAAAAAAAAAAAATGATTAGTTTGCTGGAGCTTTTTCTATTTGCATGTGTTTTCTTAAGTTGCAGTGCATTGAGCTCTCGACCACCATCGCATATGGATCCCACAACAATTAGGAAACAAAAACGTATTGTCGCCGTGTTGAATTGATAGATGACATTAGTTGAGATTTGAGTGATATTTTGGATCTGCTCACTGTAATGGCCTGAAGAGCGTCGGGCAGCTGCTCCATGGAGACACTGCTGAAGTTCTGCTGCTGCGCTCTGATCTGAGCCTCGCTCGCAACCGAAGCAGAGCCGCTCCATGACTTCAGATCGATGCAGAACACTCCGTGACCTGGAGACACACACACACACACACACACACACAGACAGACACACACACACACACACACACACACACACACACACACACACACACACACACAGACATACAGACAGACACACACACACACACACACGCACACACACACACACAGACACAGACACAGACACACAGACGCACACACGCACACATGCACACACGCACACACACACACACACACACAGACACAGACACACAGACACACACACACACAGACACAGACAGAGACACACACACACACAGACACACGCACACACACAAACACACACACACAGACACACAGGCACACAGACACACAGACACACAGACAGACAGGCACAGACACAGACACACAGACACAGACACACAGACACAGACACACAGACACAGACACACAGACACACAGACAGACACACAGGCACAGACACAGACACAGACACACAGACACACAGGCACAGACACACAGACACACAGACACAGACACACAGACACACACAGACACAGACACACAGACACAGACACAGACACACAGGCACAGACACACACACACACACACAGACACAGACAGAGACACACACACACACAGACACACGCACACACACAAACACACACACACACACACACAGACACACAGACACAGACACACAGACAGACACACAGGCACAGACACAGACACAGACACACAGACACACAGGCACAGACACACAGACACACAGACACAGACACACAGGCACAGGCACAGACACACAGACACACAGGCACAGACACACAGACACACACACAGACACACAGACACACACAGACACACACACACACACACACACACAGAGACACACAGGCACAGACACATACACACACACACACACACACAGAGACACACAGGCACATACACACACACACACACATGCACACAACACATTTTTTAGTGGATTGTTATATATACTATCACTAAGTTCTATTTGGAATTTCATGAAAACTACAGTAGAAATGTGTTACTTAAGTAAAACCCTGTAGGTTACTGTGCTTAGACTACTATAAATACACTAATAGCACATGATTTCATTAATCATTCTTATGTGTACCAAAATTCACAATTTAGCATAAAGTACTTGAAGTGCTATATTTTTAATGTGGAAAAAGTGCTACTAATGACATAGTAATAGTGTACTTGATTGTACTATTTAAAGACACCATAAACATGTAGTTAAGTATATCATAGAGAGGGAATGTTAACATACAATACATTTGAAATTAATTATTTAATCTATAAAAATATATGGAATAATAATATATATTATTCTTATATTTTAAATAATTAATAAGTGTATTGTCCATGTATGATGAGTGTATGAAAGATGGTTTCAAGTGTACTACAAGTGGTAACTAAATACAGTCTTAAATACAGAGATATTATGTTAAAAGTGCATTTTAGTTCATATTCACAGCGTCCCAAAATAGCACAGATGAGTACACTAAAGTTTATCGTAAAAATCATTTTTAGTATATTAAGCACAAAAATAGAGCTCTTTAAGTAGATTCTGGAAGTGCAGTGAAATAAAGAGTATTTGGTGATCTGGGGCTTGTGCTCACACAGTGTTGTGTTTGTGAGACGCACCTGTGAGCAGCAGCAGGTTGATCTCGTCTCTGTCGCTCTGACACGGGTTTGGGACACGCAGGTTATAAAACACGTCCTGCTGTTTCAGACCGCTGACTCTCCTGTGAACCGATAACAGAGCGTTTGAGCCGGATCACGGGCCGTCTGGAGCTCCTTTAGACTCTAATGTTAACCTGTCAAAACATTACCTGCTAAATCACCCCCCTGCTGCTCAATATACTGCAGGGAGGGGGCGGAGCCTGACAGCTGTGATTGACAGGGCACTTTAAACACCTCCATTTACATACTGCAGGGAGGGGGCGGAGCCTGTGACAGGGCACTTTAAACACCTCCATTTGCATACTGCAGGGAGGGGGCGGAGCCTGACGGATGTGATTGACAGGGCACTTTAAACACCCCCATTTGCATACTGCAGGGAGGGGGCGGAGCCTGATGGATGTGATTGACAGGGCACTTTAAACACCTCCATTTACACACTGCAGGGAGGGGGTGGAGCCTGTGACAGGGCACTTTAAACACCTCCATTTACATACTGCAGGAAGGGGGCGGAGCCTGACGGCTGTGATTGACAGGGCACTTTATTTACATACTGCAGGGAGAGGGCGGAGCCTGACGGCTGTGATTGACAGGGCACTTTAAACACCTCCATTTACATACTGCAGGGAGGGGGCGGAGCCTGACAGCTGTGATTGACAGGGCACTTTAAACACCTCCATTTGCATACTGCAGGGAGGGGGCGGAGCCTGACGGATGTGATTGACAGGGCACTTTAAACACCGCCATTTGCATACTGCAGGGAGGGGGCGGAGCCTGACGGATGTGATTGACAGGGCACTTTAAACACCTCCATTTACACACTGCAGGGAGGGGGCGGAACCTGTGACAGGGCACTTTAAACACCTCCATTTACATACTGCAGGAAGGGGGCGGAGCCTGACGGCTGTGATTGACAGGGCACTTTAAACACCTCCATTTGAACAATGAAAACAATCCAGTTACATAGATGACAAAATACATGGAAACTACAGTAATATTGTGAAATATGTGACTCAAAACCAGTCATAAGGGTCAATTTTGTGAAATTGAGATTTATGCATCATCTGAAAGCTGAATAAATAAGCTTTCCATTGATGTATGGTTTGTTATGATAGGACAATATTTGGCTGAAAAAAAATCTAAATATTGAGAAAATCATCTTTAAAGTTGTTCAAATGAAGTTCTTCATGCATATTACTAATCAAAAATTAAGTTTTGATATATTTATGGTAGGAAATTTACTAAATATCTTCATGGAACATGATCTTTACTTAATATCCTAATGATTTTTGGCATAAAAGAAAAATGTATAATTTTGACTCATACAATGTATTGTTGTCTATTGCTACAAATATACCTGTGTTACTTATGACTGCTTTTGTGCTCCAGGGACAAGTCAAGCCACCTTTATTTATATAGCGCTTTTAATAATACAGATTGTGTC
>CM041809.1:36015938-36018438 GCA_023376895.1 Aspiorhynchus laticeps
CTCCCTCCAGCCAATGTCTCCACTCCTCCAAAGCGAGCTTGATGGCCAGCAGCTAGCCAGCTAGCTTCTGGTGACTATGATAGACTCTTGGGTTTATGGCAGAGCATCGAGGTAAGGGGTGCAGTGATGTTGCTGAAGGCTCGGATGAAATCGCCGATAGAAATTAGCAAAGCCAAGAAAACCCTGTAGTTCCTTCACAGAAGAGGGTATGGGCCAGTCTCGGATGGTTTGCAGCTTGTTATTATTCATCTGCACCCCTAGGGGAGAGATGAAATACCCGAGGAACTGGATGGTGGTTCAGTGGAACTCACATCTCCAGCTTGAGATAAAGATGGTATTCTCTCAATTTCTGAAGGACCTGCTCCACGTGGTGGCGATGTTCAGCCTGGTTCCGGGTGTAAATGAGGATATCGTCAATATAGACGATGACAAACTGATGGAGGAACTCCCGGAACACCTCATTCATGAATCCCTGGAAGACTGACGGTGAGTTAGCAAGCCCATACGGCATCACAAGATATTCATAGTGGCCAGTAGGTGTGATGAAGGCCGTCTTCTACTCGTCTCCAGGACGGATACGAATGAGGTTGTAGGCGCTTCGCAGGTCCAGTTTGGAGAAGATGCGAGCTCCACGGAGTTCCTCAAGGGCAGCTGGAACCAGAGGTAAAGGATACGGGAATTTGACGGTTTGTGAGTTCAGAATTCTGTAGTCTATACATGGTCTTAGCCCTCCATCCTTCTTGATGACAAAGAAGCTTGATGCAGCTGGAGATGTAGATGGACGGATGAAGCCTTGTCGGAGAGCCTCCTGAATACATTCCTCCATAGCAGCTTGCTCCGGGATGGACAGAGGATACACTCTACCTTTCGGGAGTTTAGCTCCAGGCAGCAGGTCGATGGCACAGTCCCATGGCCTATGTGGTGGTAGTTTAGTGGCGGCCTGCTTACTGAAGACGTCCTGGAACGCCCGGTATTCATAGGGTATGGTGAATTCCCTAGCTCGGGACTCTCCACACTGGTTGAACAATTCTGGAGGAGTGAACTGGTAGGGGGAGTTATACGGAGCAGACAATGTTGTTGACAATACTCACTCCACTGAAGAACCTCATTATTTTTCCAATCCATGTTGGGAGAGTGTTGTGAGAGCCACGGGCGTCCCAGAACTACATCCACAGTGGAATGCTCCAGCACCAGGAACGAAAGGACCTCCTCATGCAGACATCCTACACGGAGCGTGATAGTGGGAGAGCGGTCCCTGACCTTGCCCCGACCCAGCGGTTTCCCTTGGATAGTTTGGACGTTCAAGGTTTGAGAGTGAAGTTTCTGCTTCAGATGCAGCCGATTCAATGTCTCTATTGAGATGAAGTTCCCCGACGATCCAGAGTCGACGAGAGCTTGTGCTGGAATGGAAGTGTGAGGAGAAATTAGTTGTATGTTCATACGGGTTAAATTACTGGTTCAGTTGGATGGTACTCACCGCTGGACGGGGCGGACGCACAGGACAGGTTTGTAGCATGTGACCACTTGCCCCACAGTACAGACAGAGTCCGGAGTTAATTCTTCTTTCACGTGGGTAAGAGGATTGAAACTGATCTGCATGGGCTCTAGTGCTGGAGCTGGTGATGTCACTGAGAGCGGTGGAGCAAGCGGCATGTCTTCCTCACAAGCAGTGATGTTGAGAGATGCGAATAGCCTTTGAGATGAAGGTCTCCAGCCCGACTGTGTCATCATATATCGCCATCTGTTGGCGAATACGTGGATTCAGGCCACGACGAAAGGCAGTGATGAGAGCAGTTTCATTCCAGCCACTGGAGGCTGCGAGGGTGCGAAATTGAACGTAATAATCCCACACAGAGCTCTTCCCCTGACTAAGCTGGAACAGACGATCTTGCACAGATAGCTCAATCTGCCTGCCCGAAGACTTCCTTGAAATGGGTTGTGAAGTCGTCGAAAGTTGGCGTCACTGGGCTGTCGGAATTCCAGAGAGACTCCGCCCATTGAAGAGCGCGTCCAGTAAGCAGGGTAATCATGAAGGCAATCCTTGATCGTTCCGTGGGGAAAGCTCTGGGCTGCATCTCAAAGTACAACGAACACTAATATGAAGCCACTACAATTCACTGCGTCTCCTGAAAATGTAGCAGGTCGGGACATGAGAAGTGGCGGCAGTAGTGAGCGGGGCGAGTGCTGCGTTGATGGCTTGGATGAAATCCTGAAAGGTGAACGGACTTGGTTGTTGTGGATCCATCTTGTAGAAATCTTTTCTAGGTCTGGTCTTCTGTCACACAACAGAAGGAGACCAAACGAGGAGAATGAGGTTAATAAGATGATATTTATTGAACCAGGAAAAGGAAGCCGCTGAGCAGCGATAGCAGGTAAGCATGGAACAGTTGGATGGACTTATCTGGCTGCAGATAACAGGCGGTATCACTCTTGCAGGAGTTCGGAAAGGGGATCGGAGCTGACCAGTACTGGAACCAGTAGCAGTAGCGAGAGGTGAGTC
>CM041809.1:36025938-36043438 GCA_023376895.1 Aspiorhynchus laticeps
TTCTTAGCAATGCATATTACTAATCAAACATTATGTTTTGATATATTTACGGTAGGAGATTTACTAAATATCTTCATTTAAAAAAAAATGATATGCAATTTACATGTTTGCATACATTTTTTCAAGTTGAGTGTTGATTATTATATTAACAAATAAATAGTAATTATATTTAAGTTTGGGCTCTGTTGTTAATTGTAACTTTCTAGTAATGTAAAAGGTCTCCCTATAGTTTACAGCATAAGCTGAGGTAGATTGTTATCCCTAAGAAAATGTTAATTTTAAATTAATTTTTGAATTAATTTAAAGAAAGCGCAATTTGTTCAGAAAAAAAATGATGTTTAGTTTCCCCCCTGCTGTACAGAAACGTCAAAACCATCATATTTGTGTACCGTTACACCCCTAGTCTCTACATATGAGATTAAAAGACTATTCATATTCAGTAATCTTATTGATTGAACTGCACTGTCTCTATCAGACGAGGAGAACCTGAACTCAATCGTTCTGAATAACGGCGCTATTGTCTTCTGTAGAGCTGCTTTACAGCTGAATCACATTAGTTTCATAAACAAAGGATTTGCAACGTTCACACTGTTATTTTCCTGTTTATTTCTGTCAAGCTGCTTTGAATCAGTCTGTGTTGTATAAAGCACTACAGAAATAAATATGACTTGAATCTTTTCTCATATCAATGAACTGGCGCCATCTGGTGACTCAAATCTGTCTGTTAGCGGCTGTGTGTTTATATATATGACCCTGGAGCACAAAACCAGTCATAAGGGTACATATTTTAAAATTAAGAACTATTTGAATAAATTATCTTTCCATTGATGTATGGTTTGTTATGATAGGACAATATTTGGCTGAGATACAACTATTTGAATATCTGGAATCTGAGGGTGCAAAAAAATCTAAATATTGAGAAAATCACCTTTAAAGTTGTTCAAATGAAGTTCTTAGCAATGCATATTACTAATCAAAAATTACTTTTAATATATTTACGGTATGAAATTCACAAAATATCTTCATGCAACATGATTTTTACTTAATATCCTAATGATTTTTGGCATAAAAGAAAAATGGATAATTTTGACTCATACAATGTATTGTTGGCTATTGCTACAAATATACCTGTGTTACTTATGACTGCTTTTGTGCTCCAGGGACACATATGTTTATATCTGAATATTAATGATATAAAAGAAAAGCTTTGAGAGATGACTAGAAGCTCAGGAGAATCCAGTTAACGCAAGAAAACAAAATTAAGAGACAAAGAGATGAAGACATGGATTCTAATAATAATACACTGTAATATTGTTTGTCTTGAATGTTTTTCAGCTGGTCCTATAATTAAAAAAAAATAAAAAATGATAGAAATAGAAAGTGATGGACAAATCTAGATCTCAAATCAATAAGCAATCACTTTGAATTCAAATATCTGTTAAAATGATCATCTGTTCAGCAAATGTGTTTGATCTGATCTCATGAGTGTGACGATCGACTCCAGATCGCTGTTATTATCTGCAGATGTCAGGCAGATGTTTCTCATCATCAAAGCGTCTCTGACATGCTTTCATCAGACACACAGTCAAAGAGATTCCTGGAAACTCCATCTACAGCTTCACACATCCAGAAACACCTGCTCATCATCATCATCATCATCACGTGGACTCACGGTGGCGTTTGTGGAGCGGTACCAGTCCGGGATGGGCACGTGGTGGTTGTGGAATCTACGCGGGACCCATTTCCGGGCTTCTGCTTCCCACAGAACTGAGTTGAGATCAGGGAAGTTGTGATGGATGTCCAGACCGTCCTGACTCCAGCGTCCCAGAGACCAGCCGCTGAGCTCCGAGCCCTGAGAAACCACAAGACGAGAGACTAAAGCAGAGAAACCTCAGGAGATTTGATTGTAACCAGTGCTGATACAAACAGTGGATACTTTTATTCATCAAGGATGCATTAAACTGATCAAAAGTGGCAGTAAAGACATTTATAATGTTACAGAATACTTAATACTTGTAATTTTAAACTTTCTATTCATCTGTGAATCCTGAAAAATAAAATGTATCAGTTTCCACAAAAATATTGTGCAGCACAACTGTTTTCAACATTGATAATAATCAGAAATGTTTCTTGAGCAGCAAATCAGCATATTATTATGATTTCTGAAGATCACGTGACACTGAAGACTGCAGTAATGATGCTGAAAATACAGCTGCGCATCACAGAAATAAATTACAGCTTAACAGATATTCACATAGAAAACAGCTGTTTTACATTATAATAATATTTCACTGTTTTTACTGTATTTTTGAACAAATAAATGCAGTCTTGGTGACTTATTTCAGAAATGTTAATAAATCCTAATGATTGTAAGTTCTGAGCAGTAATGTATATTAATATAGGGTTAGGGTATATAGCCGTACCTATAGCTCAGGTATCAAACACCTGAGAAGAGATGATGCCAACCCCTCAGACAACATACAGAATTACCAAATTTTGCCATAAGTTAAATATATTAAGTTTCTACAATATATTAATATATTGTAGAAACTTAATTTCCCGTAAAGCTGCTTTGCAACGATTGTATCGTAAAAGGCGCTATAGAAATAAACTTGAATTGAATAGCGACGCACCGCTGCGGAGGCTTTCTCGTAGCCGTCGGGGTTGACGGAGGGCAGCAGGTGGATGCGTGTCTCGTCCACGAGCCGCCGAATGCGGGTGTTTCTGCTCAGATACTCCTGACACATGAACTGCATGAGCAGCAGCAGCAGCTCGCGGCCCAGAACCTCGTTACCATGGGAACCAGCCGTGTAACGGAACTCCGGCTCACCTGTGAACACACACACACACACATATCATCACACAACACACACACATATCATCACACAACACACATACACACACACATATCATCACACAACACACACACATATCATCACACAACACACACACAAACACACACACATATCATCACACAACACACACACAAACACACACATATCATCACACAACACACACACACATACACACACACACACATATCATCACACAACACACACACACACATATCATCACACAACACACACAAACACACACATATCATCACACAACACACACACACACACACACATATCATCACACAACACACACACACACACATATCATCACACAACACACACACACATATCATCACACAACACACACACAAACACACACACATATCATCACACAACACACACATACACACACACACATATCATCACACAACACACACACACACACACACAACACACAAACACACACACATATCATCACACATCACACACACACATATACACACACACACATATCATCACACAACACACACACACACACACACACACACACACTAGCTCAGAACAACTTAATGATGTAACAGAAACTATGGACTCTCTCTTTTCTAGCACTTTAGATACTAAAGAGAGCAGCCCGGAAAATGGAGTGCAGCTGGAGGAAAACTAAACTAGAGGTATTTCGTATTGCATGGCGGGAAAGTACCCTATCCTACAGAAAAGCTTTAAAAATTCCTAGATCTGATTACTTTACATCTCTTTTAGAAGAAAACAAACACAACCCCAAGTATTTATTCAATACAGTGGTTAAATTAACAAAAAATATAACATCAGCAGGTGCAGACATTTCCCAACAGCAGTAGTAATGATTTTATGAACTACTTTACTTCCAAGATCGATACTATTAGAGATAAAATTGTAACCGTGCAGCCGTCAGCTACAGTACCGCATCAGATAGTGCCCTATAGATCCCCTGAGGAACAATTCCACTCATTCTCTACTATAGGAGAGGAAGAATTGTATAAACTTGTTAAATCATCTAAACCAACAACATGTATGTTAGACCCTATTCCATCTAAACTACTAAAAGAGGTGCATCCAGAAGTCATAAATCCTCTTCGGAATACTATTAATTCATCATTGTCATTAGGATATGTCCCAAAAACCTTTAAACTTGCTTTTATTAAGCCTCTCAATAAAAAAACGATAACTTGACCCCAAAGAATTCATTAATTACAGACTGATCTCGAATCTCTCTTTTTTGTCAAAGATACTAGAAAAGGTAGTATCATCACAACTATGTTCCTTCTTAGAGAAAAATGGTATCTGTGAGGATTTCCAGTCAGGATTTAGACCGTATCATAGTACTGAGACTGCTCTCATTAGAGTTACAAATGATCTGCTTCTATCATCTGATCGTGGTTGTATCTCTCTATTAGTGCTACTGGATCTTAGCGCCAAGTTCGACACTATCGATCACAACGTTCTTTTGAATAGACTGTAAACTTATGTTGGCATTAGTGGAAATGCATTAGCATGGTTCAAATCATACTTATCTGACCGCCATCAATTCGTGGCAGTAAATGAAGAGGTATCATATCGATCACAAGTGCAGTATGGAGTACCTCAAGGCTCAGTGTTAGGACCGTTGCTTTTCATGCTTTACATGTTGCATTGTAAAAAGTGCTATATAAATAATGGTGGCTTGATATGACTTGACACACACATCATCACACAACACACACACACACACACACACATCATCACACAACACACACACACACACATAATCACACAACACACACACACACACACACATAATCACACAACACACACACACATCATCACACAACACACATCATCATCATCATCACACAACACACACACTCACATCATCACACAACACACACACACACACACACATCATCACACAACACAACACAACACAACACACACACACACACACACATCATCATCACATAACACACACACACTCACACACCATCACATAACACACACACACACATATCATCACATAACACACACACACTCACATCATCACACAACACACACAAACACACATCACACAACACACACACACACACACCATCACACAACACACACACACACACACACACATCATCACATAACACACGCACACACACACACACATCATCACATAACACACACACTCACATCATCACACAACACACACAAACACACACATCATCACACAACACACACACACACACACACACACACACACACATCACACGACACACACACACACACACTCACATCATCACACAACACACACACACACACTCACATCGTCTCACACAACACACACAAACACACACACACATCATCACACAACACACACAAACACAAACACAAACACACACACATCACACAACACACACACACACACACACCATCACACAACACACACACACACACACACACACACAACACACACACACACACACACACACACACACATATCATCACATAACACACACACACTCACATCATCACACAACACACACAAACACACACATCATCACACAACACACACACACACTCACTCACTCACTCACATCATCACACACACGTCACAGGTGTGTTTAGGTTGTTGCACACGTGTGTTACCGAGCTCATGTTCTCCGGGGTTGTCTGAGATCTCGATGGCGTAGAGTTTCTGTCCGTTGTAGCTCTTGCCGATGTTGTAGATGCGCGTGATGTTCGGACACATTTCATTCACCATCTTCATCAGCTGAAGAACAGAAACACAACACATTAACATGTGCTGCATCTCAAAATACAACCAAACACGCCACAATCACTGACACACATCTACTGACAATGAGAAGAGACACTGCAGAAACTCTCCATCACTAAATCAAACAATCAAGTCACATTAATTTATATAGTGCATTTAACAATACAGATTGTGTCAAAACAGCTTTAAATAGGAAAATAGTGTGTAGTAATGCAAAAATAATGTAGTTGTAGTAATGCAATCATATTAATACCACATTGGTGATGTGTGGAAATAGAAGAATCCTGTATTGACTCTCAGATGTTTGGTCTCTCTGTATATTATATTATCTGTCATAAAGATGAACAGACATGCGGCACCTGTCTCATCTCCTTATAACTGTGGTGTCTGAAGTCCAGGTTGTCTGTCGTGGTCACTTCATTTCGTCTCCGGTAATAATTGTTTGGATCTATAAGAAGCATTAAATACAAATGAGAAAGAGTATTTTGACAGTTTTATGATTTCATTACTTTTAGTAAGCATTTTATTTTTCATTTTAGATTTTTTATTTGCTATTTTTATGATTTAATTAGTTTTAGGAAGTGATTTATTTTAACTGTTATTTATTTAGACATTATTAATTTATTGCACTTTGACTTTTAAATTCATTATTAGAGGTTCATCAAACCAGTAGGATCAAAGCACTGCACATGTGTGTGTCTGTCTGTGTGTGTGTGTGTGTGTGTGTGTGTGAGTGTGTGTGTGTGTAGGTCTGGATCACTTCATCGCACACAAACACACACACACAGACAGACACACACACACAGACACAGACACACACACAGACACACACACACACACACACGTTTGTTTCTGTGAATTGTGGGGACTTTCCATAGACTTCTATTACTTTTATACTGACCAAACTATATTTTCTATCCCCTAACCCAACCCTAACCCTAACCCTAAACCTACCCCTTACAGAAAACCTGTTTGCATTGTCACACTTTCAGATAAACATCATTTACTATTTTTTATATTTTTAATATTCAATTTTTTTTCCCGCAGGCCGGTTCCCACAATGTCAAAAATGTCAGGTTTTACTATCCTTGTGGGGACATTTGGTCCCCTCAGTTTAGCATAAACAAGTACACACACACACACACACTGGTCACCTGGCATCGGGCAGCCCATGATCTCCGTGCGCATGCAGATTCCGCCGCTGGCGTACCAGGAGCGCGGGTTGATGCGGATGTAACGGGCCACCACGGGTTTGGGGAAGATGTTGAGGATGGGAATCTCCTTCTCTCGATTCGCACTGAAGATCTACTGAGACGAGCAGAAACACACACGGTTACATGAGCGACAGCTGAAGTTCAGTCAGTGACGGGTGTGTTTGTGTCTCACCAGATCTCTGGAGCCGTTCTTCAGCGTCACCCAGCTGTGAGAGTCATTACTGAGCAGAACCTTATACGAGCTCACCCAATCACTCCTGAAACACACACACACACTCATGAGAACATCACACAAACACACTCATGAGTGTCACACACACACACACACACATGCACACGCGCACACACACACACACACACACACACACACACACACATGAGAACATAACACACACACTCATGAGAACATAACACACACACACACACTCACTCACTCATGAGAACATCACACACACACACTCATGAGAACATAACACACACACTCATGAGAACATCACACACACACACACACGAGAACATCACACACACACACTCATGAGAACATCATACACACAGACACTCATGAGTGTCACACACACACTCATGAGAACATCACACACACACACTCATGAGAACATCACACAAACACACTCATGAGTGTCACACACACACACACACACATGCACACGCGCACACACACACACACACACACACACACACACACTCATGAGAACATAACACACACACTCATGAGAACATAACACACACACACACACTCACTCACTCATGAGAACATCACACACACACACTCATGAGAACATAACACACACACTCATGAGAACATCACACACACACACACACGAGAACATCACACACACACACTCATGAGAACATCATACACACAGACACTCATGAGAATATCACACACACACTCATGAGAACATCACACACACACACACTCATGAGAACATCACACACACACACACTCATGAGAACATCACACACACACTCATGAGAACATCACACACACACACACACACACTCATGAGAACATAACACACACTCATGAGATCACACACACACACTCATGAGAACATCACACACACACACACACACACACACACACACACACACACACACACACACACACACACACTCATGAGAACATAACACACACACTCATGAGAACATCACACAGACACACACACTCATGAGAACATAACACACACACTCATGAGATCACACACACACACACACTCATGAGAACACAACACACACACTCATGAGATCACACACACACACACACACACACACACACTCATGAGAACATCACACAGACACACACACACTCATGAGAACATCTCTCACACACACACACACACACACGAGAACATAACACACACAAACTAAACCATCAGAACACACACACCTTATAATCTCTTATATTTACATTGATACATTTATGCAAAGCCACTTGCATTCAGGCTACAAACTGGATCAGCTGATGCTCTGGCTGCGAATGGAACCCATGAGCGCAGTGTGTGTGTGTGTGTGTGTGTGTGTGTGTTACTCACGACCAGAGCGAGCTCCGTCCCTGAGTCACGACACCAGTGAACTTCATGAGTCTGCGAGCGTCCACCTCGAACCACTGCAGCGGATCATTCCGTCCCGCACACCAGCCACCGTCATAATGGTCATCCTCGTACAGACCGCCCTACACAAACACACACACACGACATCAGAAAATCACACACACACACACACACACACACACACACACACACACAACCATCAGAAAATCACACACACACACACACAGACCAAAGCACATCAACTGGTCACTGGGGTTCCTCAGGGATCGGTCCTTGGACCCCTCCTCTTCTCCACATACACTACATCACTGGGTCCCATCATACAGGCACATGGCTTCTCCTACCATTGCTATGCTGATGACACACAGCTCTATCTCTCATTTCAACCAGATGATCCAACGGTAGCTGCAGGGATCTCAGGCTGCCTGGAAAACATCTCTGCATGGATGAAAGAATATCACCTACAGCTCAACCTGGCAAAGACTGAGCTTCTCGTCTTCCCTGCCACTCCGACTCTACAGCATGACTTCACCATCCAGCCAGGTTCTTCTACAATTATCCTATCAAGTTCGGTCAGAAATCTAGGTGTAATATTTGATGACCAGCTGACCTTCAAAGACCTTTGAGCATTGCACAACATCAGAAAGATCAGGCCCTTCCTAACGGAGCATGCTACACAACTTCTTGTCCAGGCCCTTGTCATTTCTAGGCTGGACTACTGCAATGCTCTTCTGGCTGGACTTCCATCAAACATAATCAAACCTCTACAAATGATTCAGAATGCAGCGGCACGACTGGTCTTCACTGAGTCACTCCTCTCTTCATCTCCTGCACTGGCTACCGGTTGCATCTCGCATCAAGTTCAAGACACTGATGCTTGCATACAGAACAACCACAGGCTCAGCACTACTTCCACTCACTATTACAATCTACATCCCCTCCAGAAGTCTGAGATCTACGAGTGAGCTACGCCTCGTGGTATCATCACAGGGAGGCACAAAATCACTCTCCAGAGCTTTTACTGTTCAACCTCACGTTCCTCAACCTCAACCTCTATCCGGATGCTGATTCCCAGACAATTTTCAAGCGACAGCTGAAAACTCATCTCTTTTGTCACCATCTGACTTGATCCCACCCACCCGACACACAGCTTCTTCAGTCTGCTACCATCAGGGAGGAGACTGCGGAGTCTCCAGGCGAGGACCAGCAGACTGAAGGACAGCTTCATCCACCAGGCTGTCAGGAAGGGAAAAGGGAAAGGGAAAGGGAAGTGGTGTGTGGCCAAGTATGGTGACCCATACTCAGAATTTGTCCTCTGCATTTAACCCATCCAAGTGCACACTCACAGCAGTGAACACACACCCGGAGCAGTGGGCAGCCATGTTGCGGCGCCCGGGGAGCAGTTGGGGGTTCAGTGCCTTGCTCAAGGGTCTCACCTCAGTCGTGGTATTGAGGGTGGAGAGAGTGCTGGTCATTCACTCCCCCCACCTACAATCCCTGCCGGACCTGGGAATCGAACCTGCAACCTTTGGGTTACAAGTCTGACTCTCTAACCATTAGGCCACGGCTGCCCCCTCTGGGGGAGGAAGGAAGCTGAACTCCCTCCCGTCCTTGCCCCCCCCTCCCCTCTCTTACACCACGCACCACTGAACTCTGATCACAATTTGATTTTAGTGGCCAGAAAATTTATTAATCGGAAAAGATCAGGACGAAGACAGTCAAACATTCTCCAAAAAATTAGAGAGTACTATTAAAGATTTCAGTTGTAAACTTAATCCTAAAAATAAAAAACATACTGTCCCTTGGATGACTTCAGATATCTTAGAACTAATGAAAAAACGGGATCTTGCTTTAAAAACTGCAAACAGATCAAAGTTTAGTCATGATAGACAACATTTCGCTATGTTACGGAAAAAGGTGGTAAAGACCTTGAGAAAAGCAAAGGCTGATTTTTTCCTGAGAATAATTAATGAGGCTAGAGGTAATTCTAAAACAATCTGGAATAAGTTGAACTACTTAAAAGCTGATAAAAGAAAAGATAGGTCATCACTTGAATTGATGGTTAACGGGAAGCTGACTAACAATCCAGCTGATGTAGCCGAAGCACTTAATTATTACTTTGTTTACTCTGTAGTCACAATTTCACAATGTTTTTCCCCTAAGTATTCAGAAGTTTATACAGTTAATACAGTGGAACAAGCCCTTACTCTAAGGGCAGTCTCTGAATTAGACGTCACAAGAACAATTACATCTCTTAAACCATCCAGAGCAAAGGATATTTTTGGTATGGATGTGATAATGTTTAAAGAGCTTAGTGAGTCGTTAGTTAATCCTATCACTAAAATTATCAATCTTTCAGTTTCTCAGGGGATGTTCCCATGTGCTTGGAAGTCATCTGTTATTGTGCCTATATTCAAAAGTGGTGACCCTCACTCTGCTAGTAATTACAGACCTATTAGTATTTTACCTATAGTCTCAAAGGTTGCAGAGAAATTGATGGCTGCACAAATCACTAATTATCTAAATAATAGGTATTTTGCTTTACATCCATTGCAATTTGGCTTCAGAGCAAACTCTGCTACTTCATTGAAAAAGTCAAGTCTCTATTAGATAAAGGAGGGGTCGTCGAGGCTGTGTTTCTTGACCTCAGGAAGGCCTTTGACACTCTAAACCATAGAATTATTTTGTCTAAATTATTAAGTTTTAATTTCTCTCCACATACTTTAAGATGGATCGAATCATACTTGTCAGGTCGCACACAGTATGTTAGTATACAGAATTATAATTCAGCTCCCCTAAGTATATCCACTGGTGTTCCACAAGGATCTATTCTGGGTCCTTTACTTTTTACGTTGTACATCAATGATCTTCCATCCGTCTGTCCTAACACTAACATTCAAATGTATGCAGTGTCATTTACTGTATATACACGGAAGCAGTGTGTCACAAGTTGCAAATGAACTTACAGAATCCTTGGTTCATGTTGCAGCTTGGCTAGAACAATGCTGCTTACAGTTAAACATCTCTAAAGCAGTGTGTATGTTTATCACCAAAACTAAGAATTTAAGTGTAGTGCCAGATGTATTTGTATCAGGGGAAAGATTACAAGTTGTATCTGAATATAAGTACCTTGGTGTTCTGATTGATTCCAAACTTTCATTTAAGGCGCAGGTTAAAAAGGTCTGTAACCGGGTCATATTTAGTTTATCAAATTTTAGATTTATTCGTGATTATATGTCGTCTGACGCCGCTCTGATGTATATGCATTCCATGATTATTTCTCATATTACTTACTGTTTAACTACTTGATCGCAAGCCTTTGTATAAAGAGTCTTTGTATAAACAATCACTAAAAACTCTTGATAAGAAATCAGTTCAGTTTCATCATTGCTCAATATTAAAGAAATACAATTTGCTAAGCTGGGATAACTTGATCAAATATGTACATATTTGTCTGCTGTTTAAGACTATGCATAGCTTGTCTTCACCACTAAAACAGTTTGTGAATATTAGAACAACTGCTCACTGATCAACAAGGGCTGGGGAAAGAGGAGACTGTATTATTCCTTTCAAAAGAAGTAAGTTCAGTCAGTCTGTATTTTCAGTCAAAGCTGCAAGGGAATGGAACTCCATCCCATCAACAATTAGACAATTACATACTTTTGGCTCTTTTCAGTCTTATCTTAAAAAATGGTTACTGACAACTCAGCACTGTCAACATTAGTATTGTATTCTTGACAATAGACTTCATTGTACTAATTGCTCTTGGCTATGTTGCTCTCTCCTGCTGCCATCTTTCTCTTTCTCTCTCATGTTTACTTTGTTTTAGATAATTCACTTATATTTTGTATTTTAGTAGCGATTTTTCTGTTTGTGTGTGATTTTTTTTTCTTTTTTTCTTCTCTCTCCATATGATGTGTATATGTGTGATGCTCTGTCTTTGTTTTTAGGGTGACCTTTTAACATTCTGTCAAGGGTCTACAGATGAAAAATAGCCTTTTGGGGTAATTCTGGCATGTTTACAGTTATGTTTATTAATGTGCATTGCCCCTGTAAATAAATAAACTAAAAAAAAAAAAGTCTATAACATACTTTGGTTAAAATTTCTCAATGGTAGTGTAAAAAAACAGCCCTTTTTAGAGCTAGCCGTTCTGTTGCATTTGCCTTTAAATGCTAATGAGCTCTGCTGACCCCGCCCCTCTCTTTAATTTAATATATTAACCCTCTTTTACACCTGTACGATTTTCTTTCTTCTGTGAAACGCTAAAGAAGATTTTTTCCAGCCATATAATGAAAGTCAATGGGGTCCAATGTTGTTTAGTTCCCAACATTCTTCAAAATATATCTTCTTTAGTGTTTCACAGCAGAAAGTCAGTCATACAGGTCTGAATGAAAATGAATGATCATTCATAGCTGAACTAGTGCTTCAAATGTGTCTCAATCATGTGAGAGATGATCAGAGTCAGAAAGGTCACGTGTGTTTCTGTGAATGGAGCCGCTGTATGAGATCTGCTCCGGATGAATCTTCACACAGCTCTTCTGGACTCGTGACGCGTTCTGAGACTCACGGCAGAATCTGGGTCAGTTTCACACGCCGGTCTGTTTCCAGCTGATCATTCCTCGTTCTGTTTTCATCGAGCGTAGCGGAAAACAAAGAGCCAATTCTGTGCAAAGTGGATCCAGATGAGGCAGCGATGGAGCTGATCTGAGTAATATCAGATGAGGAGCAGAAACGCTGGCGGCGCTTCTTATGAAACCCGCTGAAAGAGAAGAGCCGATCTTACCTGGATGTTGAGCCGGCCCCGGTGCGGCCCCAGACCGTAGTGTCTCATGCTGGAGGCGTGGAGCTGAAAGTCATCGATCTTCAGCGTCTCCAGACCCAGCGGAGGACAGTCTGTCAGGACAGAAGAGCTTTATTGAGGAATCTGAGCTCTACCTTCATTCTGATGATCAGTGCATCTCAGAGTCAGAGACACTGTCATAACATCTATCTGTTTGTTTAAAGTGCCCCTATTGTGGATTTATGAAAATGATCTTTCATGCAGTGTGTAAGTGAATGAAAACATCCTGCAAAGTTTTAATCTGAAAGTGCACCGTGTATAAAGTTATCGTCTCTCAAAAGAAAGAGTCGACTGAATCATTGAAACGAGTCGTTTTTAAAACCAATCCCTGTTTGACGTCAACATGAAACATTAGCATATTACCACCCACGTGTTGCCACTAGGTGCTACTTTTGTAGCATTAAAAATAGCTGTTTCCATGGTAACGCTGTACACAAAGTAACACTGCTCTCTGCTTTAAATGAAATCGACCAATCAGTGCAAATTAGCGTCACACAAAGGAGGGGTTTGGAAAAATGAATCGTTGAGCGAATCGTTTGTGAGTCGTTGAGCAAATAAGGTAAAAATAAATGCATAGTATAAGAAAAGTGTTTTTTGACTTTGCATGCATGTCAACCTGTTGTTGGGGACTCCCAAAACCAAAATATGAACTTTCATAACCCATAATAGGGGCACTTTAAGAAACCCGACGTCCGCTTCTGATTCAGCCAATCATGTGAGTTTGGGGCGGGACTATCTGTCTGACTGACCAATGACAGACGGAGGAGTGTTCAAGAAACCTGTCACTATTCTCTCAGAAATGACTTCAGACTCTTCCAGATGAGACACATTAAACCTGAGCATCTGACTGAAAAATCACATTCTGCTGAGTTTAATACAGACACTGAGAGCAACACAGCTAAAATCAGTTCATTAATCTGTGTTTATGTTTTGTTCTTCTGTCTAATCATACTAAGCACAATATAAATGTATTTCATAAGCAAAGCTGTATAAGATATTGAGATGTTTTTATCTAGAGTAAACTATTTTCTTCTTGTTCTGCAGCTCTTTGGCTTCTTATAAATAAATGTTTCTAACCTAATCAATAACTTAAAGGGACAGTTCACCCAAAATGATCATTTACTCTCCCTCATGTTATTCTAAACCTGAGTTTTTATTTTCTGCTGAACACAAAAGAGATATTTTGAAGAATGTTGGTAACTGGTAGCCATTGACTTCCATGGTGTGGAAAAACTACCATAGAAGTCAATGGGGACCAGAAACCATTTGGTTACCTACATTCTTCAATATAACCTGATTAGCAACCCTTCCAATATTTACATTGACATTGACATTTAAATATAGCAAATAGCATCATGAATTTATCCGAAAACTCAAAACATAACACAGAAAGCCTTTGCAAATATTCCACCTCCAGAGATTTACAGCCATTAAACATGGCTTGAATTGAGGCTCAAATCTCTGGTTAAAACAAACATGAACTACTAACCTGACTGGAAAACCATTTCAGACTAAACAAACATCAGGAGAGACGCTTCTACACGAACTGACTAGTGCTGTATTTCAGGCTCTAATGAATGATGTGATATTACACCATTCCTCTTGATGATCAACCAGGAGAAGCAGCAGAAGAACCAATCCATCCATCAGTAAGAGTCAGAAGAGCCACGTTCAGAATCCACCAGAGACGCCACATGGGTGTGTTTACCGCGGTAATGAGCAGTGTAAACATTACAGCGATTTATTCACTAACCGATTTATTGTTTTGCCGATATTATCGGCCGATATGAGCCTGACGTTGCAGATATATCTGCATATATGCCACCAATATGAACATTTAACGCAGATAAAATGCTTGTAAATGGTGTTATTATCAATTACTTAGTCAGGCAGCGGCAAACAAGCAGTCAAGCGGTGTCTTAAAAGTAAGTTGCTAACTAGGCTAGTTTGTGAAATACATAACTTACTGTAAAGTTAATGACCCCATAAGTTTCCCTTTTCAATATAGGTGCAATATAACGTTAATCCCGTCCCTTAAAACTACCATGTCGCTCATGCTAATCACATCGCTCACATCACATCACAGTCAGTATAGTTAGTCAATAACGTAGCAGATTGAAAAGTTAGTATCTTGCGGTGGTGGCTTGAGTCTGTTGAATGGTGATTTAACGCTAGTTTGTCACCTGTGAGATGCAATGCTATAAAGTACATAAACTAGGGATGCACGATATTATCGGACTGATATCGGAATCGGCCGATAATGGCTTTAAATGTAAATATCGGCATCGGCCCGATATGAAAAATTATGCCGATATGTCTTGTTGATAAGAGGAATACATTAACTCACATGTGCTCAGGGTGTGTTAGTGATTAGATCAGCAGTGTGTGGCTCATTCCTGAAGCACAGTTTTGTCTGAATGATGATTAGATGTTATGGATCGTATATGAGTGTTATGGATCTCTGTATTTAATCTGTGAAGCACTACAGAATGTGTTGGGTGTGTGATAGAGTAAACAGTAATAGCTCCTCCGGGTCAGTAAGAGTTTAATCTGTAGGGGGCGCTGTTGGCCTACTTCTAATTAAATTAAAAGTAAAATAGCTACACAAATAACATTTAAACTGTGTTTCTGATTAAATAAAGCAGTAATTGATGTCAGAAAATAATGAGTATGTTTTGATTTAAAGCTCAGAAGCTTTAGCTTACATGAAAACAAAAATCACAAACATGACACTTGTAAATTAAATAATTTTATATATACTGATTTATTCATTAATGTGTAATATGTTTTATTTTTTAAACAAATCATAATCATTTTCAGAATTTTTACAACTCTTTTGCTTTAGACCATCTACAAATGTTAAATCTTAAAATAAAATGTTAGGGTTAACAGCATCTTTCTGGGGGGGGGTGCAGTTATTGATATATAGTTTATTTATAGTTATTTTCAAAGCTTCAATGTACTGTTAAAAACCTTCATTACTTTTTATTTAATTCTAACAAATAAGTTCTTGTTAAAAACTAACCAAAATTAAAAATATTTTGCTTATAATTTCTGCACAGGAGAGACTTGTTTCCAAACAGAAGGAAATATATCGGTATCGGCTAAAATGAGTTGAAAAATATCGGCATATCGTATATCGGCAAAAATCCAATATCGTGCATTCCTAACATAAACAATGTCTCCGTCTTTTACTCTCACAATGAGCTTATCATAATTGTTTGCTACATTAGTAGGGCCCTTTGATTTCTGTGATGCAGAAAACGCAAACAGAATCTACTGTATAATGCGGAGTATATATATATATTCTGCTTATGTATATACTGTATTCTATATACTGTACCAGTCAAAAGTTTAGTCACACGAATGGGAAGTGTGTCCAGACTTTTCACTGGTACTGTACTATAATATACACATAAAGAATATCGGCTGATATATCGATATCGGTATTTTTAACTGTCTAATATCGGTATCGGCCCCAAACACCCATATTGGTCGGGCTCTAGTAAACATGATCACACACGTGTGCTGAGGTCACACTCGTTCTGAATCCAGAATCAACATGTCAAACCTTGCACTGAAACACAAGAACACTCACAAACTCTCTGTCTCTGTGTCACGAACACTCGTAATGTCTCTGAATCTCCAGCTTGAATAAAAACCACAGCAGGGATGAGAACATACTGGTCCTCAGCGGACATCAGCTGAGATCTTCTCATTACGACTGCAGCTGCAGCTCTGAAGACTCTCAGGAGGGGAATCAAACACAGCCCTTACTGTTACTAAACACACACACACACACACACACTCACACACACACACACACACACACACACACACACACTCACTCTCTCTCTCTCTCACTCACTCACTCACTCACACACACACAAACACACACTCATTCACTCACTCACACACACACACTCTCTCTCACACACACACACACACACTCTCTCTCACACACACTCACACACACACACACACACACATGTTGGTTTTTGTGGTTTACGGGGACTCTCCATAGGCGTAATGGTTTTTATTCTGTACAAACTGTGTGTGCTATTGCCCTACACCTACCCTACACCTAAACTTAGCCCTCACAGGAGACTGTGTGCATTTTTACATTTTCAAAAAAACACCATTTAGTATGTTTTTTAAGCCTTTTGAATTACGGGGACATAGGCAGTGTCCTCATAAAACACCTTCAAATTGTAATACCTCTGTCATACCCATGTTATTATACAAATTTGTGTCCTCATAA